>BGPT01001225.1:261924-272368 GCA_003297045.1 Symbiodinium sp. clade C Y103 | reverse complement strand
TGAGGATGTGAAGATGTGAAGATGTGAAGATATGAAGATGTATAACAGACCTTCACAGTTAGAAGAACCCTTCGCTCAGACGCTCTCGGGAAAAACTGAACTTCCATGAAAGGCTTGAAAGCCATTGTTTTAGGCAAAAAGTTGAGAAGGCACATGGTAGTGACCTTGTCAAAATGAAGAAACAACTTGTACATGCATGCGTGTACACACCCTGCATAATTCAAGCTAGTTGGTTTCGACGGGCAAACGCTGCACACTTCCCGCTAGATTCCTTCAATCTTACGCGGGCCTCAACAAACAGTCGCATGAAAATGACGATGCTTCACATTGTGTACTTTTCTGCACTTGCATTGCCACATGGAGTCATCAAGCACATAAGCACATACAGGAAAGGTTGAGGCCCACCCGAAAGAAGAACTAGCAAACTCTTGGCAATTAACGCAGATCTTTAGAATCCTTCATCAATCTCTGTTGTTCGCAGGAGCGGAATCAAAGTTGGCGTGTCAGCTTGCAATTTTCGTGACTTTTGTTACTTTGATCATGTTCATCACCCAGGCAAAGCCACTTTGCGATGCTAACATGCTTGCAATGCTAGACTCAGGAATTAGAGCAAGCCTGCGCAGGCTCCGCCCAGTTTGGAAAATTGAGCCTGTGCCACAGGATTGAATGGACAAGGCGGTCCACATCGGCGAACATATTTACATCGAAACAAAAGTACAACGCGCACATGCAGCCAAATGTCCACCTTTGGAGCACAATCTCCCTTTTGTTCGGGGTGGCTTTCATATAGAGCCTTTTCTTCGGTGGATATTCCACTCCCTGTTTCGCTACGTGACTGCAAAACAAGGCATAGCCTGTGGGCGCCCTCCGCAAGCCAGCAGACTTGTTCGTGACCTTTTTCCCCATGGCCGCAAAATTCGTCAAATTGCAAAATGCTTCATTGAGCACAAAAAGCAGCGGAAGATGAGCAGGGACTGTGAAAGTCTAGGACTGCAGTGCCTCCAATTGCCGCTCCAGCATGCTGCATGCTCAAGCTATGGGTTTCCATGTCAAACAAAATCAAGAATTATCGCTAGTGCACCTGATGTGGAAATTGCCCATCTGTCTCTGAGGTTCCACGCCCTGGGCCATCGGCAAGGCAAGCTAACGGCACACTGCAGAGGAAAAGCCCCTGAGCCGGGGCAGAACTTGGCAGGTAGAGACACGCATGCTGCCGTGACAACAAGATATTCCAAATTGCCCACACGAAGGTTGCTAAGTATTGCTCTGCACATCCTGCGCCTGCGTGCCTTGGCAGCATTTACTTGGATGACCTCTGTGCTTCATGGAATGGAGCTTTAAAAATAGGAGGCCACCAAGTTCAATTGCTGTTTTCTCCAGAAGATTGTGGAAACTGATGGTTGGCAAATACTATATCAGTGAAGGAAGGTAAAAAACAATTTCCTTAGCGAGGTTCCTGTCTGATGAGCCAATTTTTTTTGAAACTGGAAATTGAAATTGGGCCACCCGGTGTCAATCCTGTATGGAGAGTTAGGACAGGCATGTGTGCAGCATGCAAATGTTGATATGGTATCCCGGCAAAAACTTGGCCCTCCGGAAAGTTTGGACGGACGCTACATGGGGCACGCACACGCTGGAGCAAAGAAAAGTGTTGGCCCGAAATGACAATTTTTTTCCAGTTCGTCAAGATTATGGCCGGTTGATTTCCGAGGCAAAAGGCGAAGCAGATTGAAGTGGCAGCTGGCCGAAAAGCAGCACAGGCTCCACCCGCCATGGCAATAATAGCGCACATCATTTTCCCCTAAGGACGCGTCCGCGGCTCCTGCAAACTTTTCTTGGCTAAGACTAGTCCCCTCTGTGTCCAAATCGTTCAAAACTGCTCTTGCCTTTCGCCGTCCAGAAAGCAAAAAACTTCAAGCCTCCTGAAGTCAGCTTATCCAAGGCATATATGAAAACATGAAGATTGACGACTCTTGGCAATTGGCAATATTGCTCAGAGGCGTAGCCAAGGCACAGGCAACGTCGCCAAACATGCGACAATGGATGGGATAAAGTTATAAAAGTTCCACGAGTTGCCAGCGAGGCAGTGGCCAAGGTTGCTCTGCCCCAGTGCCTTGTCAGGCATCCCCTGCAACAAAAATTTTTCTTCACTCAACATTAATCGGCCGCGTCGGCGAAGCCACATGCGGCTGTTGACACATATGCAGGGACACTTGTCACGGCAGGCCACGATGCGATCCAAGCTTTGGCTCCTGGCGCATGGACACAGCGTGGGCTTCATGGATTGGAGCTGCTGGGTAAAATCGATCAGCCACAAAGGTGAAAATACAAAAGACTCGAACCCATGGGTCAGGCTGAAAACTTCTGTGTTCAGAACAACAAAACGTGCAATTCTTGGCGCCATGGACAGTGTGACCTTCTGATCCGTTCCCATGTGGGACACAAAGAAACATCAAAATCAAAACCCCAGACAATGGGAATTCATTCACAGACTATGACATGAAAATGGTCATGGAGTCATGGAGAATCAGCAACTTCCCAAACATTTGGCCGCGCACGTGCACAAAACTCTGAGGCCCAGACACATCCATGACTTCCTCGAACTTCTCACCAGCGGACGGAAGTGGATGTACAAGATCCATAAAACAGATAATTTCCTTCTCCCTCTCGGACAAAACGTTGTAGAACTTGCAGTTCTTGCTCTCCAAGGCTTCCAACTGGGAGCGAAGCTCTTCAGGCTTCACCTGTGTTGCCCCCCAACCAGCGCGATGACAGATGGACATGGCACGTCAAAACACATGTAAAGTGCTGGCCATCCCTTTGGAGCTGTCTCAGCGATGAAATAAGAAAAAAGTCATGGACAGGCTGTGGGCTGAGGAAGTCACACACAGTAAGTCAAGGAAAGGAAAACATCTGTCTGACATGGAAGCTTGTGGAAACCGCCCCGCTTTGTGGCATTAAAATATTTCTCGGAAAAATGATCAAAATTGGATAGTTNGAATCGCAAAAGGGAACTGGAGTCATACAGGGTCATAGGTGACATACGTACCTGCCGCTCCTCAAAGGATGCCATGTATGAAGACTCATACAGAACAAGAAGACAAACAACAGGAAGGAACCATTGCGAAAATGAACCATCGTGTAAAAAGCAAGGAACAACAGATTTGGCTGGACTAATGCGCCCACTGCCTGAAAAGCATGCCAAGGCCCATGATAGAAACAAAGCCAAGTCGCATTGCATTTCTGCAACATCTCTTGGTGCAAAGCCGGCCACTGCAAGGTTGCTGCTCTGCGTTTTTTTCGCGGGCCCTCCTGTGGAGATGTTTCGTCAATTGGCAAATTGGACCTCCAGTCTTTCCGAGCATTCTCCATGGCAAATTTGAGGGACGGCACATCCAAGAGAGACGGGTCTTCGGCACTACCATACAGGAAGTCATCCAAGCGATACTTTGGCAAGCCCTTGGCAGCTTCTGCTGTGAGAGTCTCCCACAGGCTGAACAGCTCAGATGCCAAGGTCTTGGCTGAACCCTCTGGAACCAACGTCAAATTGATGCCAAGGTAGTGAATCCTTGCCCTCTGAACTGGGACGTTGGCCTGACCTGGGTCAACTTCTCGCCATGTCACCGCGTAGTGACAGGCTTCGAAAGCTTGGAGAATGGCCTCATGGTTGGACATCTCCTCCGGCTCACCCTTCTTCCGGTCCATGACGCCAGAAACCTCAGGTACTGAAGCGATCAAAGCATCGATGACGATGCGAAGCATGTCTTCAAACCGTGAAATAGGTTCTACACACCGCATATGAGAGATCACACTGTCAATGTCAAACGATGAAATAGTCGGAAGGCAAGAAAACCGATTTGCAGGGCATGGGCTGGAGCAAACATGCGTCCCCTACACGGAATACATTTGTTCACAGAAATATTATTTTTGGACAACGGCGTATAGAAGCCTTTGAAGCGGCAACGCCAATATTGCATGTCCGATTTACATGGCAGCCAGGCAGCCATCTCACCGTAGAAGAACGGAACTTGCGCATCTTTCAAAAAACCACAGAAAGAAGCGAACGTAGAGCCTGTCTGACCCCGTTCCTGCTGTATGCACTGGAAATCTCTCCGAGGGTTTCGCCTGCTCCTGAGGCGAAGACATCTGTCTCTGTGCTCGTGTCATCAACAGGAGTTGATAAATTAGAAGCATTCTTCCCAAATCTTTTCAATGCACCAACATCTGATGTGGCTCTGCCTTTTCTTTCACGAACTGACAACACACCCCCAGTAGCTTCTACCTACGCAAGCCTCATGCAATGCAAGGTGCGCGTGTGGCCCACAACGCTTCCAAGCACTGGCTTGCAATTGGGGAAGTTGAAACTAGACCCACAGTCAGAGAGATAATGCACGAACACGTTACGAAACAACACAGGCACACCTCGACCAGCAACTGCCTGCAGCACAAAACAACAAATAGATTACATATCCGAATGTTGTTTCCCAGAATAGATATGCTTGTGTTGCTAATGCCAAAAGCGCTACTTGTATGTCTCAGGCCAGGGTCGCTTGGTGGCAGACCCACCCACAGAACACGGCTGTGCAACCAGGTCGGGCAATGTAAGACTGGCTTGGGATGTCCCGCACCATGGGGCTCTTCATGTCATCGATGTTCTCGAACAGGAACTGCGGTGAATGGTAACTCTGGATGTACTGCTGAATGGGAACTGAGAGCTCGCACGAGAAAACATGCTTGACGGCAGAATGTCCGTGCACTGCCTCATCGGAAATCTCAACAACGGCGCTCTTCTGAGAGGCCCACTGCTTGCCAGTGTCAAAGATGACCTGCCCGACGTGATACCAAGAAATGTCATTGCTGGCAGGGCTGAACCCAGCAAACATCCAATAGTTCAAAGTCTGCCTACAAAGTGACAGTAGAAGCATGCTGCAACTGTAAAGATTCCACTGCTACCTTGCTAGCCCCACGCGATATACATGAGTACGTCAAGTGAACAAAAGAAATACCTACTTCCAAAGGAATACCGTGATGGATTGACATTTGCAATGGGCCATGTTTCCTCTGGGTGGAACAGAAGGGCGATCCACTTGATGTTGCATTAGCCACGTGTTCGATGTTGTGTTTACTTTTCAATCTCACGCCGGAACTGCTGCAAGGCTGCAAGAGATCGCCTGCAACACATCGATAACGGCATCCGATCCACTGCACAAAGTTCCAACGGACATCTTTTGACTGGCAGACTCTGCAAACAACTTCTGCAACTTCTTTGCAGGAGCCTCTGGGCACACGGCCAGAACCTGAGCCACATACCGAGCCAGCCCTGTCTCTGCTGTCAGCGTTGGTTTGGAAGGCGTAGCTTCTTCGAGGGCTTCCAGGTCCAACTCTGAGACGCCAGGGTCCTGGCCAAGAACAGCACAGTAAGTCTCAACACCGCTCTTTCCAGGAAATGGGACTACTTGGCAAAGTCCTCATGGTTCATAGATCAAAGCCAGGCAGCAAAACAAAACTGAGATCTAGCATCATCTGCAGGTCAATTGTCTCAAGCACAGCCTGCTTATGCCTGGAGAAGTTTGAAGATATCAGATTAAACGTACCACCACCCTAACCTCCATAACATTCTGCTACAAACATATAATAGAACAGACTGGCACTACTATACGCCTTCTTGGCTTAAGCAATCACGGGGAACACAAAGAAACTTATAGGAAAAACATGCTCGAAGGCAAGGTCAGAAGGTTTTTTGTCGCTGTCCTGGCCCACGTGAAACGTGTCCCAGAATGGATCGTCTGCATCCGGCTGCGTGTCTGGGAAAAAGATGCCATCATCAGTGTTGCGGTTGTATGCCATGACACACACACCTGGGCAGCCCGACGGCAGCGAGAGGTGTTGCGTTGCTATCTGTGTGATGTTGGACCTTGCTTTGTGGCAAATTTCACTGGGAGGAGCTTGGCTTGAATCGTGACAAGTCCGACAAGTCCTTCCTCCCAAGATCCCAGAAGCCCTTTTCTTGTTACCAGTAGTACCGCACAAGGCGGTGGCGGAAGTTTCAAAAATAGGAAACGTATAGGAGAGGTTCGTTGCTGTGAATGATGGATGGCAGAGCGAACCCACTGTTGGATCGACAAGTGGTTGGAGGCAGCGCAGTGTAGTTGTAATGTAGTTCAGTTGTAGTTGTGGTTGTAGCTTTAGATGTAGTTGTGGTTGTAGTTGTAGCTGTAGTTGTTGTAGTTGTAGTTGTAGCTGTCATGCAGTTGAAGTTGTAGTTGTAGTTGTTGTAGTTGTAGNTTAGATGTAGTTGTGGTTGTAGTTGTAGCTGTAGTTGTTGTAGTTGTAGTTGTAGCTGTCATGCAGTTGAAGTTGTAGTTGTAGTTGTTGTAGTTGTAGCTGTAGCTGTTGTAGTTGTAGTGGTTGTTGTGGTTGTAGTTGTATTTGCAGTTGTAGTCGTAGTGGTAGTTGTAGTGGTAATGTAGTTCTAGTTGTAGTTGTAGTTGTTGTAGTTGTAGTTGTAGTGGTTGTTGTACTTGTAGTTGTAGTCGTAGTGGTAGTTGTACTTGTAGTTGTTTTGCAGTGCAGTGTAGTGTTGTGTAGTTGTAGTGGTTATTGTGGTTGTAGTTGTTGTANTTGTAGTTGTAGTCGTAGTGGTAGTTGTACTTGTAGTTGTTTTGCAGTGCAGTGTAGTGTTGTGTAGTTGTAGTGGTTATTGTGGTTGTAGTTGTTGTACTTGGAGTTGTAGTTGTTGTAGGTGTTGTAGTCGTAGTTGTAGCTGTCATGTAGCTGAAGTTGTTGTGGTTGTTGTAGTTGTTGTAGTTATANTGTTGTACTTGGAGTTGTAGTTGTTGTAGGTGTTGTAGTCGTAGTTGTAGCTGTCATGTAGCTGAAGTTGTTGTGGTTGTTGTAGTTGTTGTAGTTATATTATAGTTGTAGTTGTTGTAGTTGTAGTGATTGTTGGGGTTATAGTTGTAGCTGTAGTGGTAGTTGTAGTGGTAATGTAGTTGTAGTTGTAGCTGTAGTTGCTGTAGGTGTTGTAGTTGTAGCTGTCAAGTAGTTGAAGTTGTAATTGAATTTGAAGTTGTAGTTGTAGTTGTAGTTGTAGCTGTTGTAATTGTAGTGGTTGTTGTGTTTGTGGTTGTAGTTGTAGTGGTCGTTTTAGTGGCAATGTAATGGTAATGTAGTTGTAGTGGTACGTGTACTGGTCATGTAGTTGTAGTTGTGGTTTTAATTGTACTTGTGCTTGTACTTGTAGTTGTGCGGGAATCACATCCAAAATTCAAAAAATCGACCCGAAGCCCGCAATTTTTGAACACTTTTGACATGGAAATGTGCTTCGCGCCACAACGGCGTGCACTTTTTCAACATCGAATCATCAAAAAGTGCTTCGAACCTCTCAGTTTTTTACGATTTTCACTTCCAAATGTGCTTCGCGCCACAATGCCGTGCACTTTTTCCACATCTCAACTCCCAAAAGCGCTCCGAAGCTGACAGTTTTTACCACTTTTTACTTCCAAATGTGCTTCGCGCCTGTTGCGGCACGTAAAAAAGTTGTCGAGTTGAAGGTTTAGTGCTCCGAACCCGACAGTTTTTAACACTTGTTATTTCCAAATGTGCTTCACGCCACAACAGCGTGCAATTTTTCATGTCTCATCTGCCCAGATGTCTCCGCACCCGCCGCTTTAGCGAGCCTACTTTTCGACCTTCCGGAGACACAAAACATTGGAAAAAACACAGGGTTTCGCGACTTTCCTACCTTTTCGCGCAGCTGCATTTCTTTTCTCTTCTGACTTTCTCATCTTCTGACTTTCTCCATCTTCTGACTGTTTCCATCTTCTGACTTGCTTCATGGCTGTGCGTTTTCCATCTATCCATATTGTCAGAAGCTTTAGCTTCTAAACTTCCTTCGATTATCGTATCCTTTCCATGGCTTCCTCCTAACATCAAAACTACGAATCCTTTGCAAAAATAATGAGTCTGCGATGATGCCTGTGTAAAAAAGGAAAAAATACTTTCTTCGAGTGATCTCCACCAGCTACATTCCATCTGGCATTCTATCTGGCATATACTCTGACATTCTATCTGACATTCCATCTGTCATTCTGCTAGCATTTTTCTGGCATGCATTCTGACATTCCTCTGACACATGTTCTGACAGTCTATCTGGCATCCTTTGTGGCATTCTATCTAAGATATATTCTGGCATTCTCTGACTTCTCTCTGGCGTGTGTTCGGGTCCATGCGTGCCAAGCTGAAGCCGGAGATTGCCATAGGATTCGGGCGTAGGCGTCCTCAGCTGCATCCGGAGCTCGCGGTAGGCTTTGGGTACATTCGGGCCCATGGTTCCTGAGACTGTAAATTTGCATGAGCTTCTGGCACTTGCTCTGGCCTCCGGGTCCATTGGTGCCCACAGCCACGACGAGCTGGCAGAGGGGGAAGATGTGGAGGGGATGAAAAGGAGGGGAGGAGGAAGAGGAAGAAGAGTAGGAAGAGGAAGNCATTGGTGCCCACAGCCACGACGAGCTGGCAGAGGGGGAAGATGTGGAGGGGATGAAAAGGAGGGGAGGAGGAAGAGGAAGAAGAGTAGGAAGAGGAAGAAAGTTGCACCTCGCAACTGCAGAGCAACAAGTTTCCAAGGAAGTACCTCCAGCACCAAGGCTAGCTCACCTTGATATCCTTCATACGTTGATTTCCAAAAGGAAGAAATTTGGTTTATTATTCTCATCCGTTTGGTATTGTGTCCTTGTCATTGATTCCTTCAAACCTCAAAACCGATAAATCTTTGATGGCCCCGTCACAAGGAACATTGAAACCCACCAAAGACCCAAGGGAATATATGTACATATATATCTATATGTCACTATATTTTTTATATGTAAAATAATATATATATATATATATATATAGATATATCCCCAGCCCAGGACCACACTTGATTAGTAGGCTTGTTTCCATGGGCGTCAGTGTGACAACACCGGATTTCCTCATTAGGAACTGACTCTTCATTTCATCAAGGATGTGAAAACAAAAATGATAATGAATATGGAAAAATAAACAGAACTTCTAAACGGATTGGGATTGAATGAGAAATGTTTCGCCAGAATGAGAAATGTTTCGCCATGAGCGGAACAGAACACAAACCAAAACAAAATCTAATCGAATGGAATAACATCAGAATATTTCAAATGAGTTGAAATGAAACTATGATGAAGCCAACATGAAGGTAGACAGTAAGAGGAATTCAACGCGAAGGTGAAAAATAGACATGAACGGAGAATGGGTTGACATGGTTGAGAATACATTGACATGACAATATTTTAAATGCTTGCCCTGTGAAGTTTGTGTCCATCTGTCCATCTGAACCACGAAAAGGGGTACGTTCCCCGATTCTTCTGGAGAGGGGAAGAGGAACATCAGCTGGTCCGGTCTGTCTTGGCAGCTAAGGTGTGCTGTCTAGAAGGGCCTCAGTCCTCCCAGGGCCCTGCGACAGGCCAGGCTCCCGAATACTAAACGAATACAAAACCAAAAACTCAAGATGTCAGAGGCAAACTAGTTTTAACGGCGCCAAAAAAGCAGTAACAGTAACCACGCGCCGGAGCACGCTTTGGACCACAAAAAGTTGCACGCGAAAAGACCCATCCGGAGCACGCTTTGAACCACAAAAACTTCCACGCGAAAAGACCCATGTGGAGCACGCTTTGGACCACAAAAAGTTGCACGCNCACGCGAAAAGACCCATCCGGAGCACGCTTTGAACCACAAAAACTTCCACGCGAAAAGACCCATGTGGAGCACGCTTTGGACCACAAAAAGTTGCACGCCAAAAGACCCATCCGGAGCACGCTTTGGACCACAAAAAATTCCACGCGAAAAGACCCATCTGGAGCACGCTCTGAACCACAAAAAATTGCACGCGAAAAGNAAAGACCCATCCGGAGCACGCTTTGGACCACAAAAAATTCCACGCGAAAAGACCCATCTGGAGCACGCTCTGAACCACAAAAAATTGCACGCGAAAAGATCCATGTGGAGCACGCTTTGGACCACGAAAAGTTCCACGCGAAAAGACCCATCCGGGGCACAATTTGGACCACAAAAAGTTGCACGCGAAAAGACGCATCCGGAGCACGCTTTGGACCACAAAAAGTTGCACGCGAAAAGACGCATCCGGAGCACGGAAGGCTCACTTGAATGGGCTGCCGTTTCTGAAGCACTCTGTACCTGTCACCCGGCTCGGTATGGAAGTTCCAGACAGTTCAGGGGTGCTATTTTTCTCTTCCTTTTTGCATTTCTTAATTTAAGACAAAAAAGAGCACGATTTATAGCACAAAAACATTCACGAAACATTCAGCAGTTTTGGAACAAACTCGGCCTTCCACAATCGAAACGAGATGTAAAATGAAGCGGAGCGCAAAAGGTTGCAGGCACAAAAGGCCCATCGGGAGCACGCTTTGAA
>BGPT01001225.1:142931-215297 GCA_003297045.1 Symbiodinium sp. clade C Y103 | reverse complement strand
AAGGCTTTTTCAGTCAAAAAAGATAATTTTGGTGTGGGAGTGCATCATCGGCAGAAAAATAATAACCGGCATCATCAACAGAGCATCATAAACAATGTTAAAATAAAGATTAAATCAGAAAAAAAAAGGTCATCCAATCTCACCATACATATTTAGTATATGTCGCTAATGGGGATATGCTTGAAATTTCAAACCTTGGAGCGCTCGCTCCCCCCATCAGCGACTTCAAAAACTATATATTATCTACTATATTTAGAAAAAAACACTCCAGTCTCTCCCAGTGGTGGCTCCGGACCAGTGCGGTTTCCTTCTGACAAGCAGGATGGATGAAGTGGGGGTAAGGGAATATATATTATATAATGTGTGGGGTGTGTATGAATTCAATATGTGTGTTTATATATCCCCGAGGGTTGGGATGTTCCCCCCATAAAAAAAAAGAGGTTGAAACTGTCACCAAATGTTAGGCTCTGTAGATGGCTGAAGTCTTCATCATCATCTTCATTATCATCATTCATCATCATTTTCATTATTCATCTTCATCATCATCAGCCCTGTTCTGAGTTCCCACTGCTGGTCATCAACCTGAACAGGGCGGAGGGTGCCAAAAAAAAAACAAGTGCCAAGCCCGGAAGGTTGCACAGTAAAAAATCCCTCAACAAGGTTTCAAAAAAAAGCTGAAAATCAATGTTTTGAAAAATGCGACAAAAAATCACCAGCCCTGATTTTCCCTTTGCGCGGTCATCGCACTGGGAGTCTCTTGACAAGATGTCAGAAGTGCCAATGAGAGTGCCACCCATCCAGTATGAGGGTTCTGCTCATATGGTATGAGGGTTATACTCATAGGGTATGAGGGTTTAGCTCATATGGTATGAGGGTTCTGCTCATATGGTATGAGGGTTCTGCTCATATGGTATGAGGGTTCTGCTCATATGGTATGAGGGTTCTGCTCATATGGTATGAGGGTTTCTCTCATTGAAATGCCGGTCATCCGGTGATTTTATCAACCAGTTGCCATTGCCTGAACGCCAGTTGCCGGAACTGCTGACGCTTCCTTGAGAGCAATGGTGGAAGCAAGCAATTCACCCAACTCACCGAAATCCACTTTGCCATTGTCATCCGTGTAGGCCTCGTCAATGTGGGCAGACACCAGCTCCTTCATTGCTGTCATTGCGGTCTCAAGCTTCTCATAGGCGGTCTTCATAGCAACAAAGTGGGGCAAGTGCTCCGTCATCTTCTCAATCTTTGCCATTGAATGTGAGCGCGATACGGTCTTCAACTCATCCTTCATCTTCTTGATGGGCTCTGCCTCCATCCCTTTCAAGGCATTTTTCAAGTCAAAAGTTGTGCTGGTATTGGACAACAATGACGCCTCATATGCCCTCTTGAAGACCAGCTCATCATTTGCCGTAGTCTTGACTTCAGACCTTTTTTTCAGGTGTCCCTTGGCAACCTTCTTTGCCCCTCCACGCAAACGGGCAGAGATATGGATGAGGACATCCTGAGAAGTGCGGACTGAAGTGATGCTCTCATAGGGTTCAATGAAACTACCACCACCACGGAAAGTGATGTCCTCGGCATTCTCAATATTGTAGCCAGTGTGCTTCTGGAAGGCGTTGGCAACATCCAAAAAGGTCTCTGACTTTTTGAAGTTGTAGATGAACAACTTTTTGCCCTGCTTCTGCTCCAACACCAACTGAAGGATTTGAGTGTCAGCCTTCGCCTTGTTGATATATTCAATGTCCTTGTAGTCTGCGATTGGAACCTTGAAGTTGTCGCCCTCCTCAGTCTCTGCCGTCTTGCCCTCCTTGGTGTCAGTGGCATTGCCCTCCTCAGTCTCAGTAGCCTCGCCCTTCTCAGTCTCAGTGTCAGACCCTGATGTCTCTTCATCAGAACTGCCCTTGTCGCTCTCATCAGTCTCATTGGCAAGGGCTGGGGGCGCAACATTGTTCTGTGCCTGTGTGATGGCAAAGTGAGCACAAACATCTTGAACCAATCTGGGCTTGGTTTTGCTGGTTGGATTTTGCCCCCAACGAGTGAGAAGAGCCTTCAATTCCTCAACCGTCAGAGACTTTGCCATATCTTCGGACAAGGTAGGCACTGGAACAAGGGAATTGAGGAACGCCGTAGAAAGCACCATCCCAGCCGACACCATATAGGGAACCATACCATTGTCATTGACCACAAACATCAACTTCTTCTTGTCAGTGTCAGGGGCTTCCAGAATACCCCTTGTAGTCAATCGCTCAACCATAGTGTCCCAAATCTCAGAAAGGTAGATTGCCACATTGTCCTTTCCATTGCTTCCAGCGTGCTTGAGACGAGTGTGGCACATTCTTGCCATCTTTGTCATTTCTGACTTGGTCATTCCCTTGAGGATGTGGTGAGTAGGGCCATCATCCAGCAATTGCTCATTGACTTGGATTTCCTCACCAGCATCTGGCACAATCCAACCCACGGCATCTGCGGACTTCAACACAATGAACATCACAGCAAAAGCGAATGAGATGGAGGCGACAGAACGAATTTTGAGCAATCAGTTGCTTCCAGAATTGATGTTTTTTCAACTTGCTCACTTCTTCCAAATCTCAATCTCTGATGACAACCGTCTCTATTTGCTACTCCAATGTCCCACATCAGCCCTCTCTCCCAGTCGCGCACCTCATCTTGAATGAGGTTGATGACCAGTTCTTCTGGGTGTCCCAACCTCCGCAGTTGGAAAGATGAAAAAGAATGAATGAGGGCAAGTGTATGGTTTGTTGTTTCAGTTTTTGGTATTAATATTTTTATTATCCTTTGTATTGTTTAGGTTGTTTTGGTTTTGTTTTGGTTTATGATTTTATGATAATGATTTTATAATTAGACTGTTATGATTTTATGTTCGGATAAGAGTCAGGGGGTTTTGATTAGGGGGTGGTTATGAAAATATGAACCGCCAAATCACTCTCCTCTAACTATATATATATATCATATATGTAAATATATATAAGCAATTAAATATTATAGTATTATACACATATTTATCCTTTGGCCAGTAAATACTGCCAAAAACTGAGTATGCCAACTTGGGCTCCGGAGACCCAGGAAGGGCACAGAGGAGGCAGCGGAGGAGGCAGCGGAGGCCGAGGAGCATCTCAGGGGGGGGGTCGAAGCCATGCCATGGGATGGATCCAAAAAATGGGGATTCGAATCATCCCAAAGTTGGATTTTACCTATTTGAGCCATCCAAAATGTTGGATTTTAACCGTTTGAACTGTCCAAATGTTTGGACTTTAACTATTTGAACCTTCCAAAAAAGAAAACAGATTTTAACATATTTTAACTATTTGAATCGTCCAAGATTTTGGATTTTTGCCTACATGAACCACAAAGAATGTGGAATTGAGCCATTTTGAAACCATTCAACATGGTGATTTTATGTATCTATAAAAATTTTAGGTTTGTCCTGAAATTGGGAAGTGGTCATGAACAGGTGTTTTCACTACTATTGTGGTAGTAATATGTCTTTAGATGAACATAGCTGAACATGACCCCATGGACTGTTGCATTGCAATTTTTCCATAAGCCCCAGTTCTTCCTTTTTTCCCGGAAAGTGTTAGGTGGTCCCCAGATCTGTGATCAAACGATTCTGCTATCCTAGGGACTTTCAGAACATGTGTTATGATTTTTTGACCTCGTCTTGGAAGGGATTCTCATTGCTTGGACATTTGGTGGTCACCACTTCCTGACAGATTCAGCACCTTGCAATTCATTGTCCCGAAATACATCTAAGATTTTCCATAGTAGACAACAGAACCTGAAGGTAGGCCGAATGTCAAGTTCATATTACGGTTTAGTACCTCCCCAATCGTCCACTTAAAGATGTTGCCCTTTTTTTTGCGATTTGTGGCTACCTCGGACACATCCCAAGACATCCCACGTCCTGACGAAGTTTTAGACCAAAGGCCACAGCCTTGAAGGACGAAGAACAGGAAGCCGAGGGGTCACATGCAGCCGACGTACCTCGCCTCAATGAGTGGGTCAGAATTGGACAAAAAGGTGAGACATGCCAAAGTGGACAATGTCAACTCAAAGAATACGATCTCTGAGAGACTATGAATTGATATCAATTGATGGTTAAACAGTAAACAGTACGTTTTTGAAAAGTGACATTGACATATGCTATGCTGGTTGAACATGGCTGCAGTCTGTGGGTTTGTGGGTCGAAACAAAGGACCAGACTCATTGAACACGGAACCCTTAAATGGAAATGTCCTCTGAACTTCCATGCAAAACCATTTAATTGACGCTACCTTTCCGGCTCCATGTCAAATCTAAGGAGTATATACGTGCAATGAATTCACATTCCGAGTGCTGTGAATTATACGTGAGGCATAAATAGTAGTTCCAAGTCCCAAGTTCTACAATTAGCGCCATGAAAGCATGCTGTTTGCAGTATCCTCCAAGACAGATTTGAGAAAAGATATCCATCAATTTGGGTTGATGCTTTCAAAACCATGTTGTTTCCATCCCTACTTCAGAGGATATTCTCTCAATCGACGAGTTCCTGAAAAGTATCTCTGTACAGTGTACAGTCTGTTTTTAATGGTGTTCAGCCAGGAGTTTCCATATTCAACCTCCAATTGTATAATTATGGAATGTTGTGGACTCCTTGAACTATTTATTCAACCTTCATTTATTTAACTCTTATTATTCAACTCTTAAACTTCAGTAGAATTATTATACAGTTGACTCAAGCTCCATCAATCTTCACCTCAATGGCCGCAGCGAAATCAATCCAAGGAGATCACACATCTACAAACACATCGCTGCAGTGCGAAGGTTGGGCTGGGCCTTTCTTAGTGCGGTTGGGGAAAACATCATAGAACCACGTTTGATTGTGGAGATAATGTGGTTCGAAGTTTTATTCTTTTTTTTGGATTGCGTGAAACATGTGACTGACTTGCAAAGAATGTGTTTGCATTCAGTGGGGGACTGAAGGACAGCAAGGTCAAGCATGTGAAATGAGCCACAGTGGTAATTAGCTACTTCAATGGCACCAGTCCGCAGGCGCTTTCGATGGCTTGGAATGAGAAGACCAGTACTGCATTGCTGGGCCTCACGAATAATCTGATGGAGTCAGTTCGAAGCTGGGCGAGGCTAATCCCTTCACGCCCAAAAAGGGGAAATCCGTGCCCCCCCCCCCCAAATATTAAACACCCAGCCATAAACCTCCTGGTTTGGTATTAGATCACACTGAATCTTATTACATCATAATTGGATTATCTATTGATATATTGGCAATTTTGGCAATTAGGTCTATTTATTTGGGGCAATCATTTCCCAACCGACTTGTTTCTTGTGGATTCTATTTTCCCGTTTTCAAAGTGGGTGTTTTAATACTCACAACCGTCCTTTGCGAAGATCGTTTTTCCTTTTTCCGGATAAGAAACTAGTGACATCAAAATAACAACTATTTAACCGCAACTAACATCACTGAGTGATGTTTCATACCCCAACAAAAGCGGAAACCCGTTGCGTCCCAGCACTTTCCCTGGATTCTCAACTCAGGAATCACAGCCAATGCTGAGTCCCAGGCGATACTCTGGGCTGGTTTAATATGGTTTAACCATGAACAAATGGTGACTTAACAAAGGGAAGGATGGCGGTACAAGGGGGTTTTATAGGGATGCAATATGAGCCAATCGGATACCGCATTCCCCCGACTGGTTCATCATCATTTAGCCCTAGAAAAAGAACTCAACTGGTGTGTATACACTTGATTTTCAGGCGCACCCAGAAGTATGAAGACGTGATTTACTAACTATATATAGTTTCGAAGGCTTTTTCTGCTCAACCTTTCAGGGGGTAACTTTTAGAACCTGCGCGACAGTGGATGTTCAGATGCTTGGCGCTTGAACGAGCTGTCAAGTGAGCAGTGGTGAACGTTTTCCAGTCGAAAAGAGTCTCCTGTAATCATGGCCACTTTGCAACCAATCTGTAAAAGATGTGGGAATGGGTAAAAACTGTTGGGTAAAAACAACTGTTGGGTAAAAACAGTCAATACATGTACCACATGTTCCATTCGATTTTTGATGTTCACCAGGCCCCGGGGGGGGTTGACCCATAGTGGTAGACCCCAGCCAGGAAGGGCCGCCGATTCATCTAGAGGCGACTCCCACTTTGGAGTTGGGCCTCCAAGAAAACTTTGGACTCAGGATGACTCCGGATGACTCAGGATGCGGAACATCCATACACACCATTCACTCACGATAATGCGTGAAATTCCAGTTCCGGGTTAAAGTCTCATTTCATGATGGACAATCAAGTCGTGTCAACTCTCCATTTTTTCGAGTCAAGGTTCTCAGTTCTTGATGGTTATACAATGTTATACAGCACATGATGGTACATATATACGCATGTAGTAATCATTACGCTTATCTCCTTTTTTGAGGCTTCATTTATGGTTCACATCCCCATTTGGCAGCATTTCATAGGGACTTCCAGTTGCATAGGTTGGCTGGGCACCGCACCGGTGTCCGAGCTTTGGCCGTGGCGGCAGATGATTCCATGTGTGGCGACCTAGGGTCATGGCCGGTGGGTTGGTAGGGGGTATACCCCTTGGAAACCATAGATCAGGAGGAATGTCAGACCCCTAAAATGGAGGTACTAGGTACCAGGTACCATATTTGTGGGGATATTCCCTGAAATTGAACCCTGACATTTAGGCCTTATATGCGGTAGGCACCTCAAATTTGGGTTCCTGAAATGGCCAGACAAAATAGATGTCACTTTCCCACTGGTTGGTAGATGAACAGAGATTCCACCCAGAAAAAAAACAACCAATATGGATCATAGTAGAAAGGAACACTATTTTTCCTCAAGGGACAATAGTGTTGGAAATCAGTGGAATCACCTAATGTTTGCGGGATGACCATACCCCACCATCCCAAATGACAGCAACGACCTCACTCCGACGTCACTGTCAATGATGGTTCGAAAAAGGTACCTATCCCTAAATTGCCTTATTTTATTTGATTTCAAGTTGTCAATCATGAGTTGTATACAGAAAGATGGCTGAATTTTAAGCCATCAAACCCAAGAATAATCATATCAGATCTATCTAGATTGTTGGGGGCATGGAATCATTTGCGATCATTTGGGATTATGGTATAACTGGGGTAAGCGTCCAATTTATGCAAGGGCGAATAACCTATGAACCATATGCCAACTGGATGCATGTGCAAAAGGCCGTACCACAGGGAGTCATTCTATGGGGGGTGGGTCACAATGTCAATGAACTTCATGTAGGAGTGGGGGGGATGAACGTTCAAGATTATTCAAGACTGCTTGTAGCAGCTCGGCTCAAGTGAACAGAAGTGTCCCATGGTTTTGATCTACCGCGATCTTTAGCCATTCCTATTCCTCAAGCTTTCCTGTAGGTCCTTAAACACCTTGCTAAAACTTTGTTTGCTTTAGGTTCTATGAGGATAGCCGGGTTCGATCTCATTTTCTTGGGCGGGAAGTAAGTGTATAGTATGATTGATATCATTGTGGTGGTGCTCCAATGTTGCTGGGTGTTTTACCTCGATGTGGCCCCAGGTTCATGTCCCTGAGTTCGGAATCCGTGAAGATTTGGAGTGCCTCTACTGGCCGTTGTGTAAGGACCATGCCGCGCCTTGTTCAAGAGCTGAGGGCGTTCTGGGTTGTCTTCACCATCTAGGTAACATCGAATTTATAACGGGATGAGCCTAGATACGTAATCCTTTAGTATGACTGACACTTTGAGATATCAACAATTTATGATCAAACACAATGTACTGCAATGATACAACTATACTATATATATATAATTATATATAATATATTATAATATATGAAAACATATATGTAGATACACACAGGTATTGTGTCCTTCACCCAATTGTTTTCTGGACATCCGGTGGGGTGTTTAACCTGGTGATCTTCAGGAGCAGTGGTTTATCATGGTGAAATCTATCAACCATAGATAGCCATAGCTGAATTTGTTCAACACATGGGGATGGACTTCCCAGTCTGTTTACATGCACCGGATGGATGCTCATGGAGATGACCATTGATGACCAGTAGCAGGTGACACACCGCACTCGTTGAATCCCAGGTCCGGCTATGGCCTGTGTGGCTTTTTCCTCGCCGGCAACGAGCATGTGCTGATTGGCACGAAGGCCGGGGGAACACGCACACTGATGCTGAAGAGATGCCAGGAAGTGTGAGGCTGGGACAAAAAGAGGAAAACAAATCAAGGTCTGAAAAAAAAACAGGACACCGGCGAGGCGTTTCTGTTCGTATTTGTCCAATGAGTTTTTCTTTTCTGTATCCTTGTTCATCATTATGATTTTATGTTTTGAATTGTTTGATCGAAAATTGGAAGCTGGACTAGATGTCTTCGGGCTCACCTTGAGCGTTGGCATCTGCCTACCTAACGGAACAATTTCGATCTTAGGTCATGTTAGGTCGGTATCCCCTGATTGCGTTGGCTCCTGCTATGTTATTTATCGAACACAAATTATGCAATTACCAAATTTGATCTGTGTCCATAGTTTATTTATCGAAAATGATGGGTTCGCATTTGCCTTTCTAATTTCCAAAATATGTTCTATGTGGATCACAATTTTGGCTCTGCAGCGGTGCTTGGGATTCTTTTGATCTTCGAACGTGCAGATGCTGATGATTCATCAATCAGCAAAATCTTGGCAATTGACAACTCCTCCATCATGACCCACGACTGCCTGGCAGGAGGGCAAACTGGAGCTCTACAATATCCAACTTGGGGAGTCTTTTGGTTGAAGCAAAGCTACGGGGGGAGCCGCTTCCAAGCCGTACGAATCAGCAGATGTCTGGGATCCTTGAAGAATCACATCAAGTCTTCCCAGGTACCTGGAAGTCTTAGTGGTCCTCAAATAGATGGCAGAGTGAAACCCCAAGAATCAGCACAGGCAGCAAAGGCATGGCTATGTCCATGGTTCCACCCGTTTCCGTTTCCATGTTGGAGTGGAGCCAGCATATTGTACCTGAATTTTTTGCGACCTAGCCTTACTGGCCGACATCACCATTGTATGCTGCTAGGTTGGTGAGTCATTCTGATTCATCCAGATGGTCACAATGATTGGACTTCCAAGATTGACGTCAGCAAAAATGATCGGCTTTTTGTGGGACCATTGATACCCCAATGACTGAACAAAGTCGCATGTGTCATGTGTCAAGTATGGTCTGGTGTATATTATATATATATATATATACTATATACCAATATATATGATCATGTTTTATCCCCTGAAAGCAGTGTATATATATATATATACACAGATACTGAATACAATTCATTGTAAATCGCCATGAATGGTATTAAATTGTTGTGTGTTGCGTTTGTTTTCCAACTGCATCAAACAAAAATACATCTCCGAGCGCCAAGGCTTTCGCAGAGTCTGGAGGCCCACAGTGGGGCCGTCTATGGCTTGGCACAACGGCCCGATCAGAAAGGAGCGATCCTTGGGCTTTCTGTGGTCTCAGGTCCCAAAACAAACGGGGAACATATGGCAATGTTTATTGTGATTAATCGGAATATTACATGAATCATATCATATAACCAACTATAAGTATAGGGACTATCTTATATACAATCTAGATAAAGTCATGAAATTCCTGTGGATCTCATATTGTGATGGGAATTTGATACAGTTTGATATCAGATATACTTTCTGGCAATTAAGCACAGATGGGGAACGTAATAATTTTTAACTTGCTGAATCATCTATTCATGGGCAGTTTCCAATAGCTAGGTCAAATTACGAGAGAGTAAATATATAGAGATAGTCATCCTGGAGTAGATAGAATCTGGAATTTTCATGAACTTTCAAAACATCCTCACCCAAATATGGGAATACGGTTGAAAATCCCATATGCTATGCACTTCGGGATGATGGCTCGAACATCATATATACATATATATATATATACATATTGGTTAACCGACGTGGTGAATTTTGTGGCAATTGCTTACTTTTCATCACTGGCGGTTGGAGTACTGGAGGGAAACTCTGATTTCCTGACCATTTTCACATGAACAATATATTAGAGGCCATTAGAGTTATATCACCTTTGACGCCATTAAGCCAGCTATGAGTATAATATATAATAGTCATAAAACTCAGTGACATTAATCAGTTAACCAACTGGTGCCATAGGAGAACCAGCCCCTACAGTATCCTCTGTGCAGCACCAGGCTGTGTCAGCTGCTCGGCAGACCGCACCTTGCGTTTCTTCGACTTCGAATTTACAAAGGTGTGGGATCATCCCTGGAGTGAGCAGATGAGTTAGATGGCGGTATACTTGGTGGCTCATTCCAGTGAGAGGGGGGAAAATCCCAGTTATAACTGGACCAATCCTATTTAGCCTACTTATGACTGGTGTTACAACCCAATTACGAATTGTGATGAGCCACCAAGTATCTCAATTGAAAGTGATTTTCTGTTCATGTCTGTTCATGTCTGTTCATGTCTGTTCTATTTCATCACCTTCAAACATCTTCAATATCTAGTGTATCTATTGTCCAGTTACTAGCCATCATCTCAGTCAGTGACTGGTGCCACTGCGATGTTATATATACACACTTACAGCGCTTTAAAGCCCAATACTGTAGGGTTCTAATGCACATGCGTTGAAGCGGTTGCAATTTTGTATGATTTATTGAATATTTATTGCATGATCTTTTTAGCTAGCTTCCGGACCTGTTGTGGTCAACCCCCGACATAATTGAAACCGAAAACGAACATATGAAATCAGCAGACATCAGTGCTATTCTAAGCTATTCCGTAAATATCTATAACGTCAAAACACATACAAAGAACACGTGTCCCAGTGAAACCCCGACCTCCTTCCAGGGCTCCAGCAGCTCAGCGAAGCTGCTTGAGCAGACGGAGCGGTCCACGGAACTTCCGGATGAGTTGCTGGCGGTGACCTACTCGCCCAACAGCCCCTCGATGATGACTGGGAGTCCGAAAGTTTGGCGCACCATGACACTTTCCAAGGTAAAATGCTATAGACGGACATACATATACATAATCAATATTCATATACACATGTACATATGTTGAATATTTACCTACATGACTGGATCATGTGGGGCAAAAAATGTCACAATGTCACAATCATTGTAAACATGTTGGAGCTCATACTCCAGCACCATGGAGCATCTCGGTGCAAGGTAAATACATTAATGTCGCCCTCTTGAACCACACCGTGGTCGTGCTTTTTGAAGATTCGTCACCTGGCTGAAAACAGGACTGACCAACTCATCAAACTCATTTTACGATGGGAAGCTGGGATATCCCCGAACGAAATAAGCATTTCAATGGGAAGATCATCTATGATTCATTTGTGATTTCCATTGCCACGTTTGATTAGCAGAAGGTAATCCTTGCACTTTACGTTCCAGGAGATCGCGAATCATAAATCTAGAGTTCCACGTCAGCTTGAACCGACAGCTCCGAGATGAAGTTACGAACCACATCACGATAGTTTTTGTATGTTTTTGTAGTTTTTCAATGTTTTTCATGGGTCAAAAATGACCTTGCGGGACGGGTGAGCCGTGGGTTTGGCCCATACCCCATTTGTTCAAATTCGACATCCCCTTTCTTCGTGATGAATTCTCCACTTCTGATGTCGATGGTCAGAATTCAACTATTGGTTTTTATGGTATCTTATGGTTGAGAGGTTAGAACATCTGAAAACATGTTCTTTTCTCAGTTTCATATTTTTCACAGCTGAAAACCCTGCAAACATCTATCCCATTTTTTGGTGACAATTTCCACTATCACATTCACATTGTCCACCATTTTTCCTAGTTAAACCATATTAAACAATGTTAGACCACCATGAAACCACCAGTTTTGTTGGTGACATGACTGAATTCACTGAGGTTGAAGTTTTATCTCTCCCTTTACGGTCACCGTTTACCGGTGATGACGCTGGATGTCTCTGACGACTCTCAGCTCATTGCCTCTGGCTCGGCCGACAAGAACGTGAGGCGCCGACACGCTGGGGGACACCGTCGGGGACTTCTGGACACCTAGGGGGGGATTAAACATGATCTGATTAAACCATCATTTTTTGGGTTTGTTAGCTAAGTTGGTTTAGTGACGTTGAGTGTATGACATTTTATGACTAATATACTTAAGATACTAGGGTTTTTGTGGATGTTTGTGGTAGATATATCGACCTAATTAATGTGGTTACAGTATATACCAGCAAACATCACGGGTTGGGGGCACCACCCTGAAGAGTTTCGGAAGGCATGGCTCTGACTATGTGAATGATTACCAAGAATCATGTTGATAAAAAACCAAACCCAAATGGGGTGCTAAGAAGCAACGATAGCTGAGTTGCTTTCAAAAAGAAAAAACACAAACAAAATTGGGTGCTGACAAAGCCAGGTTTCACAAATTTCTGGTTGGTTCAACTGGGGTGGAACTGCATCAGTAGATTGTCGCTTTTGCAGGCTTTGGCAGATCCGCTGATTATTTGCCAGGGGGCATTACTTTTTTATTTGGGGTTGACATTGAACCACATTAAAGCATACAAACTTGTTGGGTTTGTATAACCTTATACAAATAAATTCGAGCCGTACCCAACATACCCAATTTCAGACGTGGGGCACCGCAGATCAACTGGCTATTAATGCTATCCAGTTTTAGTCTGGACCAACCAACTCAAGTGCTTCTAACACTTTAAACCCTTGAAGCGGAGGTCAAACTGGGTACCTGAAGACGGGCTGCCCAGGGTCTTGAATTTGATCCTTACCTATATTCATCTATCTTTTGATGTTGAAGTTGTTGATGGATATTGATGGTTGAATCTCCATATGTTGTCAGAAGATGCTCAAAGCCCATTCATTTGTTGGCTAATGTTGGCCAGATCCCCCATGAATTCTTTCATTTTCCTGATGGTGAACTGGCCCTGTGTTGATGATTCGATCTCCACGTGTTGTTGCTTAAAACCTCGCACATTGAATGTTTTAACTTAACTACATCTTAAAGTTGTCTCAAATGCCTTGATTTTCAATGTCGAATCCATATTTATTGACAAGATTTGCCCAGGAACTCTTGGCGTGTTAATGGTGAAGTCCCCCTCCTTCGAGTCTTCAATGTTCACGGACTTGTTGATTAAGTTTTCTCTACTACTAAGTAGCTTATGGTTAATCATTTTCAATATAATTAATATATATATAATTAATATATATATATATATTAATATATTAATATATATATATATATATACAAATTAATATGTTATGATTATACATAACCAACTTAGGTAACCATCTCCCCCATGCTTGAATTCCTCCAGAGATCCGATGCCATGGCTTTCTTTACAAAAAGCCAGGCTTTGGAGCACGCAGTTTGGCAATTGCTTGCGCTCCTTGAAGGCGCACAACGAGTCTGTGATGCAGGCGCCATCCAAACGTGGCCGCCAGGGGTTCCCAGGCAGTGAGCCCCTGGTTTTTTGACCACAGATTTGAGTATATGTTTGGTATCAATCATCTAGTTATGGGGCTATAGTCAATTGTGACCTGTAGCCATTTGTTGCGATGTTTGCCACTGTTGCAGGGGTTTGGGCTTGCCATTTTCCCAGAAGCCTTGAAGCCACCGACCAAATATCATGGGCGTAGTTACGAAACAGAGGTCTTCCGTACCAATACGAACGTGTAGATGCCAAGTACGTTTGTGTTTGTTTGTTGTTTGCGCGCAATTGTAAAATTCTATTCTTGTCAGGGTTGGATGTGTCGTTTGATTTTCACAATTTGCAATCTGCAGTCCATGCGACAGAGCACAGAACATTGCCACTAAGTCACTACTCAGATGTATAGGATGTGTCACTAAAGCATTCTATAGTTGCACATGGGCATGTTTGACAGCACTTGATACCTATTATCATTATTGGTGGTTTCTTTTGATAGGAAAACAAACAACAACACACCCCACGTCTAGGTCCATGGATTGATGAACCATCCGCACCTCTTGCCATTTTTATAACTTGGTTTACTGTGGCCGTCCGCAGGTTCGTTTTCTACCTGGGACTCACTATTTGGCAACCGCTGGCCGTGATCACATGTTCTTCAGCTTGATTTGCAGTGGTTCATGTCTGGGTGAAGTCATTGGGGGTACAGACCCACAGATGTTTTGGTCATCAATTAAATATAACCACAATTATTATTGTTATCGTTATCATTGTTATTTATGTTCTATGTAGTTTACCCTATCATATTTGCATGCATGTGTATATATATATACATTATACTCTAGAATTGTTGTTGTTCTTATTACATCATAGATTATTATATACTACTTTACTATATTATATACTACTTTACTATATAAACTATCTATATATATATACATGTCATTGTATACTATTGTTATTGTAATATATTACTACATAAATGAATTATTTTGTTTTATCATTATATATTATTGTTGCTATTCTCTATCTTATTTCCATCGAACCATCCTTTTTTGGGGTCCCACTATTTTGATCCGGTCTTATTTCTGCCTGGTGGCTAGTTGAGGTTTCTTGTGCCTCAAAAGAATTGCCCTGAAACTTTAGGACATTTTGGGAAAATTGGAAAATGTATCGGAAATCTTGAGAAATCATCATCCCACATATGGTCAGAAGTAAAAATCTCGTATATTATAAAACATATTTCAAAGAACTCTCAAGGAAATGTCCTTGGAGGTGCAAGATTGATTTATGTCTTTATGTCGGTACTTGGTGCCGTTGTTGCCCCAAGATTTGCGGAATGGTTCCGAAGGAGTGTTGATTTCTCATGTTTTCTCTAATTGCCTCGTTTTGCTGGTCAGTTCAATATTTGTTGAATCATATCAAAAATGCCAAGATGGCTTAAATTGTCGCAGGTATTAACTAACGTCCTCATTTTATTGTATTTTATTTATTGTATCTTATCTCCTCATGTTCAAATATGTTTGATTGAAACTGCAAAGTAGAAATGGCCCCAGTTCACCCCTGTTGACCCCCCTCCTGTTGACGCCTGTTGACGCCTGTTGACGCCTGTTGACGCCTGTTGACGCCTGTTGACGCCTGTTGACGCCTGTTGACGCCTGTTGACGCCTGTTGACGCATGTTGATTGATGATTGAAACCGTGGTCATACTTACCGCTTCAGCCATGATTGTGGACGTCCGCATTTTCCAGGGATCTCCAGGGCATGTCTATAGTGGATTCTGTTCACCATCCCCATTACAGTAAAGAAGGTGAGTTTCTTAGACTCCTGATTTTGGATGGTTTGATGTCTCCTGTATCTTTGTTGGTTAAATCTCCAGTTCTTGATGATTTGCCTCCGCGATCATTGATTGTGAAACCATCCGCATTTTCGTTCGTCAAATCCCTCTTTTAGTGGCTTAATTCGCCATTTGTTGCTGGTCCATCCCCATTTTGGATAGTCAAATCATCTTGAAATCCCAATGGTTGCTGGCAAAAACCTCATTTCTCCTAATGATCCTCACGTGTTTTTGATGCTTCATCCCCCTCTCTGGCCGTGCTGAGAAGCTGAGGTGGGGATGGGTCAAAATTACCTATGAAATTACCTCGGGGAGTAACCATCCATTCACTATGACTTAGGGTACCATCCGAGTATCCTTTCGTTTTGATCACCAGGTTGAAACTCTGGGACTGCGACAGCTATGAACTCATCAGCACCTTGACGGGTCATTCCACTGAGATACTGGCGATGGCCCTGTCGCAGGCTGGAGATTTTGGAGGATTTGGGATCGTTACCCTCTGGTAAACTAACATAACTATGGAAAATCACCAGTTTTAATGGGAAAATCCACTATAAATGGTTATTTTCAATAGCTATGTTAGTTTACCAGAGGGTAACCATCATTAATGATGTTAACGGTGGCTTCTCATTATTCATAATCCACTATTAAGCACCACTAACTATTAAGAATGGTTAATCCATTGTATAATATAACCATCAGTAATTACCATTATTAACCACCATTAATTACCATTATTAACCACCATGGTGGTCAATGGTAGTTAACAAGATGTTTAGACAGTCATGGTTAATAATGGCCAAACATAGTGGTTCATACTGGTGAAGCCTCAATGGTTCACGGTGATTGATAATGCTTAACGATGGTTAATGATAGTTTATAATGGCTAATAAGTGAATGTTTACTCCTCCAATGATCTGTTTGGGTATCTATTTATAGGGGATGACGGCGGATGACAGTGTTTTTTGGGACGATGATGATGTGATTTAGAAGAATTGACGATTTGATATCTAAAACAAACATATAGTGAACAGTGTGGCATCACCTACTGTGGATGTGGATGCACTGATGCGCCAGCGTTTGGCAGTTTCTTCAAAAAACACTTGGCCCAACCCATTTGTTTGGTATTAGTTGGCAGGACGCCAATAATTTGAGATGTACGCAACAGGATCCCAAGCACAATATAAACGCTCTTTTGTTGCAGCATTTGATGGCTGCTTGAGGCGCACGAAAATATCTGTTGCACTGGATCTTCTGAAACTGATTGTGGAAGTACGTTGTTTTTGATTGACGACACTATCCGAAAACATCCAAGACTATTTACAGAACACTACAGCCAGTTTCCTGACAAGTTGGCTTGAGACTTCCGTAATCGTTCTACGGAGCCCTTGGGTTCGACGATGCAACAGGATGCAGCTTTCATCATCACAGCTGGAAACGACAAGCAGATCCGGATGTGGAAGCGTACGCAGGTGCCCCCTGCTGTTGCAAGAGAACTGCTCTTCCTAGATGTGCATCGCAGTTCATAAGTGGTTTATAGCCCGTATGTAACTGGGGATATCATCGACATAAGTGGTGTAGAAGATTGTACAAGCATACTGGGGTATGATATAGTATAATATAATTATATAGCCACTTATAAATGGAACTCCACTTCCAAGTTGGGCCAATGGTACCTATTTGACATAGTTACAGATCCCATGACACATTTAGTTCGGTGATTTGGCTATGAAAACGGGTGATTTTCCATAGCTACGTTTTTTACTGGAGAGTCTGGATCAATTCCATCAACAAATCTGGCAAATGGAATTCGATTGGTTAAATTGCCAGAGCCTAGACCATTCTCTTCATTTGTGGAATGTCCACTAGGTACTAAGATGAAAATGTTTGTGAAGAAAGTTGTTGCATGCATGCAGCCAAGGTGATTAAGAATTTATATAGATTAATCTATGGGATAGACATTCTATCCAGATCAGCTCAAAATTACGATTCACTTTCCACCACTGGTTCTTGCAAACACTACCAACAAATGGCAACACCATGTGTTGTTGTCGGATTTACATATCATCCCTCATTGCGGGTCATTTCGTTGCTTCCATTTAGATTACAGCTACCAATCATTTGCCAACCAATCACCAAGCGATCATAGATGGTGATTTCCAAATAGGACTTGTCTCGATCCCGGACAGCCACGTTATTCATACCAAGTAAGACCACCCAAGACCGCCAGTTTCGAGCGACCTCAAACGATCTCAATCTCACCACAAACGTGTTTTTGGGGGCAACATAATCCCCAAACTGGTTTGTGTAGAGTTTGCCGAGAATCATTCCACCCATTGGACTTCAGAAAAGTCGCGAAACATCCCCACCATCTATGGGCTATTGTTTTTTTTTTGTAGGGTACTCATCAGTTTGAAACCCCATTCCCCGCTATTTGATTGCCATCAATCATTTGATATTGATATCATGAACTGTACAAAGGCAACTGACTCACAGAAAGGTGCTGGGTTTGATTCGAAGATTGCTGGCCCAAGGAGCAGCTCTTCCTGTCTGAGGAACGGGCCAAGGAGCTGGGGATGTTTCGGGTGCTTCGTGTTTCTGAAGGTGCTTTAGGCATGCAAAGATATTCACAACCCAGTTCTCAACATCAGAACCGGAATCAACCAATCCAAAAAGATCAACCCGTTGAATCTAATTAACTCATGATTGTATAATTGTATAATTATTGTTACATTGTAATTAAACATGATGCTGTATATATATATATATATATGTGGTTATAAATTGAGTGATTGAAACATGGATGTTTTGACAATCGAAAAAAGTTGCAGTAGACATCAAAAAAAGGCTGTACAGCACTCACAACGGGTTTTGACTATTTGAAAGCAAACGTCCTGATCAACTAATCGGGGTTGAATGGCATGAGCCATTACAGAATAGTGCTGGAAGCATCCACAGCATTGATTCGACCATCAAAATGCTGGTTCAAACTAAGCATTGGCTCCTTCAATAGCCACAAGCTTAGAATCCAAACACCTTTTTGATCCCCGACCATCCACAGATGTGGTTGTAACATGTTGTAATGCAGTTTGAAACATCAACAAAAAGTTGTCTTCAAGCACTCATAATTGTGATTCAGGATCAACAAATCATTTGTTTGAACGCAGCAAACACTTGCTTTTCAGCGCCAAACTATGCCTCTCATCACCAAACTGGTGTGTTTATGCATGGAAAACGGGAGGTTCACCATCCAAATGTGTTCTTCAACAACGACAATATGTTGGTCTCAACCGCAAAAACGATGTTGACCTATTAAAAGATCATATTGTTATCATAAAACAGCGGGTGCACCCACTACAGTATGTGTGTCCCATCAACCAATGGTTTATCTTTTTGATATATCCAAAGTTGGCTCATGAATTTTCAGCAGCCAGGAGTTGGAAGACCAATTTGAGCAAGAGGTGGAGAGAGAGGCCCATTTTGTGGTGCAGAGATATGCCAGAAAGTTCTGCCATCTGACTGAACGTTAGAACGCCGGTATTTTTTTGGGTGGGATGTATGGTTAGTTGCAGAATTTTAGATGTGAAGGATCCACAATGTTGTTGTAAGATTACAGATTGGAGGATGGCAGCTTGGTATCATAACATTGTCATCTGTCCTATCATATCCTATCAAAAATGACCATGGAACAGAACATGTTTTAACCTTTCAATATTTACAGACTGCAGTGGATGTGATAGCATTTGCTTTGCGCGGCTACCAACGATTGCATCCCATCAAAGAGTTTTGAAATGTTCATGTGATCGTGTTTGTTCTTCTGTCACCATTTTTTTCTGGCTATCATGACATGCCGTAGATACAAAGACTATGCCCAAGTTGTTGGCTGTGTTCTTGTTCCAATAAATATTCATTGGCAGACTGGTAATCAAAGAACCACGCGGGAAAGCACCGATTTTGGTCATGATGGAGCCCTCTGAGATCTAACCTAGCGATGCCAAAACATGATATGTTACCCTTCTGTAAATTGATATCGACCCTGTCATGAGTTGGGGGCTGGAAGATGAGTTTCCACTAAAAACATAGTATGTTCATGTATGTTCATGGTCTATGTCAATTTGCTACAGGGTATTATATTATTATGTAATTTCATGTGTGACTATGATAATATTTCATGCTTGGCCCTTCAATGCCATTCAGATCAAGTGTCGTTTCCAATCCGTCCATTGTTTCATCAGTGACTTTCTATCAAAAACCCGGAACAGAACAACATGTTCAAAATTGTTCAAACCTATTGTAATTGTAAACATTATCTTTTTAAACAATGGTACTTGAGAACCACATGTTCACCATACCATGTTTTTTGATCACTATGATATTTTCCATGTTTCACCATCCTAAACACGACAAATCCCATGCGTGTAGATCTCCAGTGTAGTCATCCACCAACAATCAATGGTTTCTCACCTATGTCCCTCTCCTTTCTTTACCATAAAGTTGTGTTGCTTGCTTTCAGTAACCATGACAGAACAACATACAGCCCAAACAAGAATCAGATCAAACGCAAATTTGATCAATTAAAAAACATCACCCAAAATTCATCAAACATCAATTTGCTGTAGTATGAGCAAGTGTAGCTGTATGACATTCCCATGGTACTGGTAGGTTGGTAGCTGAACTACTCCCCTTCGGGCCAGGACCTGCAGGCGACCACCTCTGCACCGCGTCCCTCACGGCGGACGGTGGAGAGCGTGGGGCGGCCTGTTGGGCGAAACGGTTGGGCAGCGTCAGAAATGACGGTAGGACTGGTAGGATCTAGGGATATCTACAAGGAAATCATTCCAGATATATCATGATATTTATCCAGATGTATTTCGGAAAATCAGTCCAACAAGTTGTGTGATTTTCTTACTGCTGCTTAGTAGGGAATGGGGGTTGCTGACCTATAATAACCATTAATAATCATCCCATTCCCCCATTCCCTACTAAGCACCAGTAAGTATGTTTGTTTTCCTCTAAACATTCGATATGTCTTCAGTCCTTCCGGCGGCCCAGGTCCGAAGCACTGAACGTTTGATGGCGCCTTGGTGGGATCCGCTTCGGACCTGATTTGTTTCAGGGCACATCAGGTTGGCCATGGTTTGATGGCAAAACCTGGCCAGACATAGTATATGTAATCATTCATAATATTATAATAATAGACATATTTGACCATATAATGACATATATATATATATACACAGTACACACATGTATTCAGAGCATCCATTGTCTTTGTTTGTTGTGTATCAATGAACCAGGCCCAGGTCAATGTACCACTGGATGTCTGGTAATGTTGATCCTTGACTAGGGAACCTCAATTTACCACTTTTTTGGGCGAACACCCCAAAAACGCTTTTTTTAAACCCGAGGTTGAAATTGCTTCAATTCAAGAGGTAGCACATGCTCATTCATCGGCCAAGCAATTGGGAATTGGGGAAAGTAGCTGCAAACCAACCTCCTCTCATAGATGTCCTTTATAATTTAGCTGCTGCCTGATTTATAACTATAGGGATAAACGATGGCGAACCCCCGGTTCACAACCAATAGGTACTGTGAGTCCAAAGCGTATACAGGACCAGCACTTTGATTCGCGAAAGGACCTTTTTGCTTCCACCTGCAACCACGTTGATTGCTTTCTCTAATTGAAGCAATGTTGGAAGTGGCAATCCCCCATGGCACAATCATGTACAACAAGGGGTAGTTCTCAAGGCCCGTTGCTTCATTTCCGGTAGCGACATGATATAGTTACTGTAACCTAATTGAAAATTAAACCAAGCCAACCCAATGGACAATCCCTCATTCACTGTCCATTCAGTATTTTCACATTGAACAATGGGAGTTTTCACAGGCAGCCATGTTTGATCCAGGAGCACCCCTCTCGGCTTGGTTCCCATGATTCGTGCTCATCGGAAAATGTGCAGGTCCCCCCCCATCCCTCAATCACTTGACCGACCTCCAGATATCGCTCTGGTCCCTCGCTGAGGAGGTTTTAGACGAGGCCAAAGCAGCCGAGGACGGGCTGACCGAAGCTCCATGCTGCGACCCCAAAATTGAGCGCTGGGCGACCCCAAGTTGTGGCAATGTTTGTGGCAAAAAGGATTGATGAACCTTCGGACTTTGGGGGTTAAGCTAATTTTAAAGGGTAAAACCATGGTAAAGCCATGGCCTACATTTACCTTCATGTGGGATGATTTATTGACTAAATCACCTGGGTCTCAGGTGCAACTGTTGCCTCCAGGAGCAGCTGGAAGCCGATGGAGTGGATCCGCAATCGATCGCAGATGTTGGGCAAGGAGCAAGTTCTCAACCTGGCGGGTGGTGGTCAAAGTGGGCCTTGATTTGTTTGGATGTTGGATCATAGTTGAGGTTGAGTGAGCAAAGTAAATACCACACTCTACTACTGTGATGAGTTTATAATCCCTTCCACCTGATAGTATCAAACAGCCCCAGCGTCACCATGGTTTAGTAGGGGATGAAACGACATTTTTGGGACCATTATAGGGTTGTTTGATATTACTAGATGGATGGGATTTGTTTTTTGTACATTTTTTTTTGGTGTGGAACCATCCCAGGAAGCAGAAAGCATGAAGAATGAGATATCAACCTCACTTTTCAGTTGGGCGATACTTAAGCATGCTGCTTTGTTGGGAAAGATCAGCCACTGGCACTCGACATGATGGGCTATGTCACTGTCTATGTTTCAAACTAGGTATATATATTATATTGTATTCTGTGATATTGTACTTTTTCTGATGTATTATTAACCCTATATACACTGAATGTCAGATGTTGACCCTATTTGAGAGCAGAAACGAGTGTAACCTGCATCTCTTTTTCCACTATGATGATTCATGTCATTCCTTTCCACTACCGTACCAGGGTTGTTCGATGTTTTCAAACTTGTTCAGGAGCACGCCACCCCTGTGCGCGGGCGATTGCGTACATTAACACATTGATTCTTGGCACAACAGAAATTCGGGGTTTCACCATCAGTGGGCATTCAAAATTGAACATGTTGGGAAGCCCCATCAAAATCCAGTGCTTTGTCATCGATTGCATTGAATGTATGGGATTATATTCACATCTCCTTTTGGGACAAGGCATAACAAATCCGGATCTTTGGTTTACTAGGACCGCCAATTAGAGCATGGTCGAAACCCAGTGTCTTTTTGAAGTGGTTAGTACTTCACATCCCAACCGAGACGAAAAAGAGGATGCTCTTCATTGGGGGGTGTGAACTACAGGTCAGACAACATGTCGATTTGGAATCGGGATTCTCATGGATTATCATTGGACCCTGGGATGATCCCTGAGTTTCCATGCTTCGCAAGAGTTGGCATCTCAGATAAAACCATCTACATCACCATCTACTGTACATGTATCCAATTTGTTCTATTCAATTTTCTGATTTGAAGGATCATCCAAGTATCCTCTGGATGTTCATTCGAGATAGTTGCTGTGTTCGCAATCGTCACGATTGCGAGTCCTGCGCTTTGCGGAAGTGACCCCAGTTCAAAGGTGACCCCCCCCAACAATTACTATGCATTATAATAGTTGAAAAATGATGGTGTTACCACCGAAAATGGGGATTCCACTGGGAAAGAGACACATGTATCTGCCACATTTTCCCAACAATGTGGGTTTATTGAGACTCTTGAGACCTTAACAAAAATATGTTGGGCAGGTCACCTATGGGGTTGTTGGCTCAGCCCCAAGCCATGGCCAGAAACTCCAACAACATCTACGAAGTGCTCCTAGCCTTGCCCTTCTCCCACGTGCCCCGGAGAAGACGTCAAGCCGTGGGGTGGCTTCCAGGGAAATCTGCAGGAAACCATGCTTCTTACCGTGAAACTAAATGATGCATCATCCCATTGCGATGTATTCACTATTTGTTATCATAAATGAATATCAGATTTTGGGAACCCTGAAGTTGAACTGGGAGTTTTGTAATCCTGGCTTGACAGATTCACGCCAGTGATCGACTGGGGGTGATCGATTTTCGAGGTGGGGAGTGGGTGTTTTAGACGCAAAAACCCTGCACTGTTTTGCTGAAATTCTTGGAGTAATCTCAAAGATAAACCCTACTGCTAGTGTTCAAAATCACCATACAATGGATCCAACCACTTGTCCCTTTGTCAACCGAAACATACCAGACAAAGAGACTAGCAATTGCTCAAAACTGCAGTAGTTTGTAGTTCACATCAGAAAATATGGTAGTTGTGAATGTTTAACCCCCAATTCATCTAGATAGGCCATAATCAGAGGCATGACGCATCCTGAAATCATTCTGGTTGCATGACAAATCATCCTAGACTCATTCCCAAGTTGTAGATACCCTCTGGTTACTTAACATAGCTATGGAAAATGGCACTGTTCTAGATGATTGACCATGATTGACCTATTAGAAATGGTGCTTTTCTATAGATCATACTCAAACATGGTACTTGTATCCAGCACTACTACCGTGATGATCTCTGAAGTTCCGAAATGTGAACTGCGGAATACATGACAACAGATTCTGTTTCATTCCTGTTTCTATCTATATATCCCGGCTTAATCACTAAGTCGTGACATAAAACAACATGTAATACATACATATGTATATATATATATATATGTAATTATATATACAATTGTATATATATCCTACACCATCAATTGCTACATAAATATATGCTCGAGAATAAACATGCTCGTTTGAAGAAAATACGTTTGTTTTGAGTTGCCCCAAAAAAAGGGCGACGAAAAACAAAAACTATGTCCTCCTCACAATTATAAAACTGAAAAGTACACTTTTTGAGATTGTGCTCGTTTGCGGGTAATTGCGCCTTATTGTGTGTAATTGCGTTCGTTGGTGCGGGTTGTTTTTACCTAGCTGCAATATCTCAAGGTATCCTCTAAAATAGTATAAAATAGCTCGTCTGACCAATATCAGCTCGAATTGTAAGTAAATGCTCGTTTGGTCCAAAATATAGATGGAGCAAATATAAATGTAACGTTCGATGATGGAGGATACATTAATATGTGTAACAGATATCGATTTATAATATATATATATAGACACGTAGATGGATGGATATAGACATAGATAGATGTAAATCGTAAACTCGTAACTGCCACGCCAAGGCCGTGCTGCTGTTGAAGGTGATCCTGCGCTTCTTTGAAGCCGTCAGCGCGCTGCCCGGCGGCGAGGGTGCTCAAGCGCGAAGCAAGGCACCGGCGGAACGGGGATCCAGTGGGAAAGTGGGATCCATGGGTCGTGATTTGAACATAGCTATTGAAAATGGCCATTTATAGTTGATTTTCCAATTAAAAATGGTGATTTTCCATAGCTATGTTAGTTTAACAGAGGGTACATTTTGGGAGTACTTGTACACAGTTATAGCTTACTGATCCAATTTGCATCCGGCTTCTGATGGATCATCCAAGTGTTTCGAAATGATACGACAGTAACAGCCTATTCTGATGTCACCCCTGGATCAATGAAGCCTGCTTCATTTGCCAGGGGTTACCCCTCAAAAAAGTGAACAATGCGATCATGTCTCCAGGTTTTGCAGGATTAGACTCTGGTTATGGCAAACATAGCCATGGAATAGCTGGCTAATTTTGGATGATTTTTCCCAGTAAAACCTCCATTTATAGGGGATTTTCCATGGAAAAAAAAAACAGCTTTGAGTTCCCCTCAGGCGCTCTCGGCTGCTGCCACCCTGCAGACGCCTTGTCAAGCAGCACTGATCGCGGCCTATGTGCATCACAGTCACTGGGGATGGGGCACTGTGCTGCTGGTTCATGGTGGTTGTAGAAACCAATCAGATGCCCATCAGTTGATGCGATTCCAAGGTGGAATGCCACCCTTTTCTTGGATTTCTTGGTTTATGACTGATGTTGTTGTTTGTTGTTGAAAATAGTGCGTATGGTTAGAGCAGCTCATCTCCAATGCTGGACATGGCGCCCAGGTGAGTTGGCGACCAGCAACTGCCGCCCCATGCTGCTGCGCCTGAAACAAGAAATGCAGAAATTGCTGCAGGCCGAGAAGGCTCACTGCCGTGGGACATTGGAGGGCCCAGGAGAAGCAACAGCGTCGTGGTTGCGGGGGTATAAATTATAACAGTATAACCTGTTATAACCCAATTATGAGTAGGATAAGATAAATTGGAGATTCAGCAGGGTTGCGAATCAGTCAAACTAAGTTGGATGATCCTCCAACTGGGTATCCACGGAACTCATCCGAAAAATCCACCGGAAATCCATCAAACATGGGACAAGGGCATGCCAAATCTGATTCTTATCATTATTCTTTTGAACAAAACGGCACTGTGATCATCATTGCTATGAGGCACTGAATGGTTGGATGCATCCTCACGGACATTGTATACTGTGTAGCGAAGCGTTGGTGTTTTTGGGAATATCATATTAGAAGCCTCAGATTTCGCCTGAAATGTCTTTCCAATAGCATGTTTGAATCTTCAATTTTGACCCTTTCTGGATGGATTCCAATGTTTTGATGTTTGAATCCCTGCTCTTTATGGATTTTCTATCATCTCAAGGCACCCCCATATCATATCACCATATGTTTTTCACATCCAATGCATTCCAAAGCCCAAAGCCATGCCATGTTTGGGTCGTGGACGACCCCCGAGGACCGTATCGGATTGACGATGGCGGGGCTCTCGCACTTGCAGTGCCTGATGAAACGCTCTGGGATGCCCTTGGCCGTTTCCGCCGAGGCCGTGCCGTTGCATTTTGGAGCGTTTGGAGCTACAAAAGAGTTTCCCAAACACACGTTCCATGTTGAAAGGGAACCTATATAAAGACACACATTATATATATATATTATAATCATACATATTTGTATATCAAAATCAGCTAGTTGAATATTTTATAGAATGTCATGTTATATAAAGGCAAAACCGTCATTTCCTGCAAGTGTTTCCTCACCAAAAACGGTGAATCTAGGCTTAGGCTTCCTAATTGAGATCCTCCCCGAATGACTCAGATTTTTAGTGGAGATGGTGGTGCTCCCTAGTCCCATTCATCGCTTTGGAAGGTAAGATCAAGTCATGCACAGGTTCAGCCTTGCAACAGGGTTCATTGAAAGAGGGGAAGATTGCATATGCTTCGAATATGCTACATACCGCAGATCTTCTGATCACTTTCTGAAATTGTGCATCCTCAATATTGTTAGATCATCACATCCCCATGCTAGACTCATCTCATGGTGCCAGACCAGATTGGCGAGCGTTTGGCTCAAGCTTAAGACTCCGAAAAGCATGGCCTACGGATGCCTGGAAAATACTGTACCCATCTCACAAAACAAGCACAGAAGTCACCCGCAGCTGGAAGAAAGAAATCCTCTTAGCTCACTTCCTGCGCCTATCACGTGACCTGGCAAGTTGCAATCACCATGTTGCGTGATTCAGAACAGTTTCACTGTGGAAAACCAGTGCGTTAGGGTCTTCGATCCCCGAACTTATTCTGACTTTTGTGCGGCCATGTCGTCAATGTTTCTCCTGGCGTTTGTCACCAGCATCAGTGCGGTGGGGAGAATCGTGCTGCATTGTATGGCAGGGGCCTACCTACAGAAAGCTGGAATCCTTCACAAGGCCAGTGGCAGAAGTGGGTCTCCTTGGAAGCCCTGTAGAATCAAAGCCTTTGGAGGGGACGATGTGTGATTGGACAGGTTCTGTTTTGTTTCATCCTAAGGCAGAAAGCCGTCAAAATGCTGGACCTCTTCATAGGTGCACGGTTTATTTCCCGCCGCACATATTTGGAATCTTAGTGCCACGACGTGAATTTCACCCTCACCTTTTAGCCCATAGCTATGTCTATGAAAATTCATATATACCCCCCAAATTCCTATCTCAATATCAAAAATGATGATAAACTGATATAAACTGTGGGATTTAGATACACTCCATTCGATAAGCCATAGGCGATTTTCCGTGGCAGGAGATGAGAAAAGGCATCTCGGAGATGTTCGTGAAGCTTCTGCTGCCATGCCTGCTTTTCACCAGGACTTGGGCTGGGAGCTGATGGCTGGTCTGCAGAAACTGAGGGCAAAATAGGGGCAGTTGATCCCATAAGCTGGATGAAATCTGTTGAAGTATCCCTCTGGGGATAATACATCGCGTATAGTTATACTGTAGTTATTTACTAGCCAGAACAAAAAGACATGGTATCTAAGATATAGGCCAAGTGGTGAGTGGCTCCACACTCTGGTGACGCTGGGAGGGGATGGTCGTCCCCTGCCATAGGAACTGAAGCCGCTGTACGGCTGTACAGTCGATTTTTAAGTTATGCAAGCACAAAAGAATTCATAAGGAACATGCAACTATAGATGAGTATAGATGACTACAGATTATTATAGATGACCATAGATCATTGAGCGCAATTCACCATGTGTTTTATGTGAGTCTTCGCAAGCTTTCCCAGCTGTGCGCTATGCTCCTTGAGGATCTTGCCAATCATCTCGATTGAGACACTCCCGAAGCTTGCGTGGTTGGCCGTGGCCAATTTGGTCTATGTGTTCCTTGGCAATTCACCATCCCAACCTGGAGGGTGCAGTGATGTTTGTTGTGTCCTTGATATAATGAGTGTGAAGTGACCAGGGGAAAATAATGAGAGGTCTCTCTCCAACGATTTTTCTTTGTTTGGTGATGGAGACTTGTTGAGTTATTCCTGAAATTTGGGCATCAATACCCCGGGGATGGTGCGCAAAGATGTTAATGTTAGACCCATTGATGCCATAGTGTGTATATATATATATATATAAGGATTATGCATACTGTATGTATAAATGCATATAACATACAAACATACATACATCATATGCATATAGACACCACTTCTAAGTTATATCACCCTACTTGCAGGATTTACCGTACTGACCTTATCCAAGTGCCCTTTGCTACTGCTTCAATGTGTTTTTTTTTGCGATTTTGTCCATCTATTCCTGGCCTAGCTGTTGCTCGTCGTCCAAGTGAGCAGTTTCCAAAATCATGGCACTGGTTGGTGATTACATCGGATATTATTAATCTACACATACCTATTATCTATTGTGGATTATCATGATCATTATTCTCGGATGGTACTATCAGAATCCCAGTTGACAAACGATTGCCATGAGGGATTTGCCAAATAATAAGCCCCTATCAAAGCTTTGCAATAGTTGGTAATTTCCCAATTGTCCCAGATTAAGCCATTCATGGGGGATATTCATGTTATGTAAGTTATGTATATATCATATAATATGTAAGGGTTATTTAGCAATCCCCAGATGTTTCTAGATTAAATCCATGATTTCTTGGCTTTGCGTTGCACTGCTCAAGTCCAGGTCCACAGGCCTCCTCATTGGTTCCCTGAGTGTCCTGCTGTGCCGCGTCCACTCCCATAGCCTTCAACGGATCATGACAGCCACGCCAGCCATTGGTCATGCCAACACAATTCCCTTCATGTTGGTGGGCTTAATCGTCTCCAAGGAGCTCCATAGTGGGCCGGAAATGTCCGGGGGGAAAAAACAAAACAGAAAAAAATGAGGGATCTGGCCTTTGGTACATGAACATGCTAATTATGGAACGTGGCCATTTATGGTTCATCATAGTTTCTATATTTGCCTATTGAAAATGGTGATGTTCCATAATTAGTTTTGTGAGTTCGCCAGAGGGTAGTCCCACTTTTGCCAGGAAATTCAATGTTGGGGAAGATATGGCATAAAGATTGAACAGTGTATCAAAAACCAGTGGATTTTGATGGATGTTGGGGGTTTAACAAGAAAAAATCGAGCAACAAATTTGTTAGTGGACATTATGAAATATCATATTAATTATAACAGATATAATATGTATATATATATATATATGTTACAATATGTATAATGGGATGTATTGTACCGGTCTCTATACTTGTTTTTTCACTACTCCACACCCCACGTGCTTTTTGTCGAAATTCTCCAGGACCCAGCCTTTGAGGCAGATCATGGAACAGCTCAAGGATATGTTGCCTTGTACCCCGCAAATATCATTGGTTTAAGGGAAAATCTACAGGAACGCCTTATATTTGATGGGAGAATCCATAGTCTCCTGTAGAATTTCCCTTAAACCAATCCAATGAAAATAGTGTGGGCCATGACCCAGATTGCGGATTCCGATTGGTGTTTGGACGACATGATTCTTCCCCATGCATCAGATGTATCAGATGTATCAGTCGAAATCAACATGTTTGGCTCTTTTACATGGCCATGTTTGGTTTCCATGTACTAGACTAGACTGTGCACTTTAACAATCGGCTTGCTGTGGTTTAGGTGCAATGTTGGGAAAGTCAATGGCGTATATATAGATAAATACATGTTTTCTTTCATGTTAGATTGGTATGCGGAGGTTTCGCATCAGTACCGCTTCGAATCACAGCACAATTCCCACAGTCAGAGGATTTCGCTCCAGTTCCCTCCATCGTGAGGTATATGATCATGCATAGCATCACTCTGTGGGGCGTTGCCTGGATTCATTAATTTACTCATTTTCTTTTTCCCCCCTTAACCAATCCACCAGTTTGGAATCTAGCAGAAATCTAGCATGTGTTTTTCATTGTGTTGTTCAATCTCCCAAGGGTATTCTCATTTAGCTCCTTCGTGTTTTTTTTTGATAAGCGATTGGATCTCAATGTTCAAAGGTTGGCATGAACGTCTTCACCAAGGAGAAGGACGAGGATCATTCTGGCGATGCCCTTCCTGCCCTTGCCCCAGGTTCCCCCAGCTCCACGGGGCAGCTGCCTCTGCCTGCGGCTTTGGGGCGGCAGACGTCCGAAGCCGCGGCCGAGCCCAGCACCGCAACCGTTGCCGCGGGAAGGGCCGGGACGGAGGGGACGGAGACGCCAGGGCGACGCTTGGTGTGACAAGGGGGACTTCGATGTGGCCAGTGAGGTGGGTAAGTGAGTACATGGGTGTGTTGGAAAAGAGGGTATGCCTCCCAAATGGCTCTTTGAATTAGGGACAAAGATGATTTAAAACACACGGCTGTCCAAGACATATTCAGGTCACTCTTAGTTTTCCCTGCCACTAAAACTGATCATGTTTTTTTTTGCAGTGTAAAGACACCAGAAAATTGTTATTTTATATATTACAGTATATAAGCTAAGCTGATCATATTTGATCATTTTGATCCACTGACATCACCTAATTTGATCGTTTTGCAATTGGTGAAGATCGATCTTGTTTAGTTTTCCTCAGCAGTGTAGGACCAATGAGCCACGGACCCACCAAGGACTGTCGAAGCTCAAGGCTTGGATTCCTTCATGGCTCAACCGACCAATGGGAACTGCCATGGTCACAGCTGTTCTGGGATTCATCCCCGGAGTCAAAGCCTTGTTCGTCTCCGGACCCTTGCGTCCCTGACCAGAACCAGCGGGTGTGGTGGGGAGAACTCTGAGCTGCTGGGTTGGGAAGTTGTGTAGCCAGACGCCTGGGAAATTCCACAAGAAATTCCATAATCAGAACATATCTTAACGCATCTTCAAAGGTTGCGAGTTAAATGTGGAGCAAATGAATGCTTGAAATCATCATGCTTGGATCTCCCTCGTTGGTGTTTCTACTTTGTAGGCACCCCACCCAGCTTGAAATCTTTGCACCGAACGCGCCGCGGACCACCAAGGAACTGTCTTTGGTGCCATGACTAGCTTGGGTACTGCTGGGCCATCCATCGTCCTGCTTTCAGCGCCTTGGTGGGTAACAGAATGACCGCACTGGCCACCCTTACCATGATGATGGTCAGACATGGAGTATCATCTGGAAAAATGTGTCACCCTGTGATAATCAAACATGGCTTGCTGGAAATCCTCCTTTTAGTGTGAGGATTTTCCCATTTAGATGCCAAGAAGATATAGGGGATTTCGCGGCCAGGTTTGATTACTAGATGGTATTTCTATGTATTTCTGGCTTATGAGAGTGTATAAGTTGCCGAGATTGTGTCAGGATGATAACGGCCAGCATCCATAATGTTGGGCCTTGGAACCAGATACAGAGAGTATGGATTGACTTCATTACCAATGTTGCTTGGGTGTGGCCAATCGGAGTTTGTGTATTGGGATTAAGTGGGTCGATTTCTTGGTCTGGAGATAATTATATATATATATACAATATTCACTACTAGAGATGAAGACACCGACCCACAAATGATGGTTCACCATGAACCACACTCGGGGGTGTATACCACGTAGTATTTAACCGCCTCCGGCGTGTTCCGCCGGCTACCACGGCGACAGCAAGCACGGAGGCGCCAGGACGTAAAGGTGTCAGGCTCATGCAGAACATTCAGATTGGTGCAAAAGTGTGTTGGTGTAAAAACATGGTGGCTTAAAGACATGTTGGTGTAAAAGCATGCTGGTGTAAAAACATGTTGGGGTAAGAACATGTTGGTGTAGAAACATGTTGGTGTAGAAACATGTTGGTGTAAAAACATGTTGGTGTAAAAACATGTTGGTGTAAAAACCTGTTGGCGTAAAAACTTGTTGGTGTAAAAGCATGTTGGTGTAAAAANCGTCGGCACCTTTTGATCCAAGCCAAAGGGTCCTTCGGACGGTCGAAATGCTGCCCCTGCACAAGATGACTGAAGGGATGGAAGAGATCTGAATCAACAACGGTATAGAAATTTTGGTCGCCCTCGATTCTCTAAGAAAGTTCTCAATCTTCTACTTCATGACTTCGCGTTTGCTAACCTGGCGCGTTAACATGTATGAACATCATCATGTGGCATGATACGTGGCTGTCACCCAGCGAAACCCTCTCTGTGTGTCCAGCCATATCTAGTCATGTGTGACTCATTGCTGGCCAGCTTTGACAATTAGCCTCTGCTCCAGAAACCTCCACGTGTCGGGACTCAGTCAGAAAGTGCAGGAAATAGTCTAAACATGTCTAAAAATGCTTTTCTCCATGCCGAATTGTTGAGATTTTCTGAGTGTTTCAACCTCCACTGGACACCCCCTGGACCAGGCAGGTCGTGGCCCTTCAACAGGCCCTCACCACTCGGCTCAGTTCCCGACTGCCATGCGGCCGAAGGAGTAGAGCACGTTGGCACAACCTTGGCGTCACTTGGGGGAAAGTGAAGCACACCTTTCAAACACGTTTGAACACCCCAACTTGTAGACTAGGCAGGGCATCCTTCACAGGTACTATATTCTATAAATACTACAGGTCATACTTATAGTAAACTTGTTGCGATCCTTTCCCCATGGTGTTTGCTCGACATGGTGTCTTTGTCCTCTGAGCTGCCGTGCATTGTGGATCAAATCGTCTCACTTTCCTTCCGGCCTCCTTCCCAATGGCCTGGCTCGATGGGTTTGTCTGACAGTACGGTACCCTCAAGTTAGATGGTTAATCATCAGAGTTCCCCTTAACATTGCTATTGCTTACTGGGTGCAGTTAATGTTCATGATCATATGTCCATATATGTTCCATTCAAATTGTTACTTTGTCATCATATATCTCCCATAATTTTCCGTAGATTTCCCGCGAAACATGTCATTTTTGACTGGGTAAAGGTTCCTTTTTTGAGACCAACCCATCATAACACACCTGTATCAGTATCAGCACATGCCTGAAACAACGCATCGTCCTCATGGCTCACCGTGGCAAAGGCCTCGTTGTTGCCAGGGCTCACGCCCCCTGGTCTTGTGATGATTCAAACATATTAAGGCAATGCCCAATCAAAACAGAAATGTAATTTATCATAGTATATCATCTATATATATATATATACCTATATATTCAGTATTAATATATATATACATAAATACATCAGTATCCTAGTGGAATTTTACTTTTCTATATCTTTGATGACTACTATATACGACTTAAGTCCTTTTTTTGGGGGGTGCAACCTCAACATCCTGAGCCGCCCCGTTTTGAATCCTTTTGAGTCCGGCTGCCCAAGCCGTGATGGCCAAATTCTGCGGTTCGAACCTCGGTCGCTGATAAAATGACGGTGGCAAACTCATTTTAAAGGCAATAATTAATTGCTAATTAATCCCCAATTTGACCACAAATGGGTGTTATAAAATGTTATAAAGCACAACACACAGTGGGAGGTTTATTGTAGGGTTACCACATTGTGGCAATTTTTGAGCCATTAATTATTAATCGATCCAGAACAATGGGTATTGAACCAACTAAGGCAGGGAATACACGGCTAATGATCTCACACCCCTGACCTGCCAAACACCAAAATAGCCGGCCAACGGACGTTCATACACCCCATGCCAAACATGCCAAACATAGGGCCGCAGCAAACCTCCCTTCGAAATCAACCAATCAAGCCCGACTTCAAAGTTAAAGAGGACATCAACAGCCAGGTTTGACCTGCCAATTTCCGGTCCATGGCTATTCCTGAGCTCCAACTGAGGCAGCTTTTGGATGACTTCTTGCGAGATGGCCTGCTGGGCTGTGCTGGGGCCCCTCCAATTCGTCCTATGATTGATGATCATATCCCAAGGTTGGGGTTTTTAATCTCAAGGTTTGGAATAATGATAATCAATGGTTGGTATTCATGTTGCGAGAATTGATTGATGGTTTGCTAGTGATAGTTCACAGGGGATATTCATGTCAGTATGAATCCTGGTTAGTTGGTTATGGTATACTATAGTTGCATATAAATACACGCATATATATAATATAACATAATAATAAATAATACATATACATATACATATATATATATATATTGCATTATTATATCATATCATACATTCTTTAACGATATCCAGCAAACTCCACCTCCATCTCCGCCTCAAAGATCTGCCCCGCTTCACGGCTCAGCCTGGCCAGCGCCCAGGCCAGGTTCGACAAGTCCTGCCATGGCAGCCCTCTAGGGTCCAAGGGTGACCGTGTCGGGCTCAACTCGTGGGAAAACTCTGGAAAATCCTGACATTTTGAAAGGGCGATCAGCATGTGGCCCATTTTTTCCGCGGAATTCAAGTGATTCTGGATATTGAAGCGGGAAAAAAACATGAAAAGAACACTATTGTCCTGCAGGTGTTTTAGACCAGTCCGTTGATCACGTGCAAGCTTGAAGTAGCCCACTCCAGCTGATCAAGCATGACAAACCCTCAGCAGTCATCATAAACTTCACACCATTGCTGAACATTGTAACATGTGTGTAAATCTGTCTCTTTGCCATCCGCATCCGACGAGTATTGCGGCCATGTGTTCCCCTGACCATCGTGCCTGGTGCGTCATGTGGCGCACCTGCTGCAAAATGTCGTACCTGAGGGTCAGGGACAACGAAGGTGAGGGCTATGGCACTAAGGGACCAGAGTTCGGGGTCATTCTGCATCATCTTGACATACCGTATCTTACCCCATCCCTTTCTTGGGAAGACGTTTTGACTTGTCCCAGTTGCGTCAGCTTCTTCAAGACCTGCTGGTCGCAATGATCAGCACTGGCAAAACACCAAGCCGCCACCTGCTGGAGCAATCCGCCACTGGCGTAGGGTTCCCTCCTAATCTCTCCTAGAAGCTGGAGAAGTGCTCATATTTCCAGGTTCCTGGGGGAAGAAAAGATTTCAAACATGTTCAAAAATAAATGCCAAGAACGTCCAAGACCGTCCAAGAACATCCAAATCCATCCAAAAACCCACTAACAAGGCCCATGGCACCGTGAGATCTCCAGCAGCCAAGGTGGAGCGTCGAGCCATCAGTTCGCTGGTGAACTGGGCCTCGGAGATGAGTGCCACATGGCCATCACATGGATGGAGGGCCCATAAACAGCGGTCAAAAAGGCAAACAACACCACATGGTAAAACCATGTTTAGTATTGTTTAGTTACACTGTTGTACTTTACCAAGCCACACCATGTAATCTCCCAAAGAAGCGAACACAATCAGCACCCACAAATAAGTCCCACTTGCTCACGATTCTTTTTTCCTTCCTCAGATTGTCAATGTTTCCACCTATCTTCGGCGAGATTTGCTCTGCAAATTGGCCCATTGGCTTTCCGGAGGTTCGTCTTTCAGGAAACTGCTGTTGATGGACCCCTCGTCAATCAAACAGCTTATCTCCTCTCTTGGTATCATCAAAGAGTGGGTTCCTTCCACCAGGTGCTGGGCTCGCCCCAAAGATCCCTGGCTTCGGTGTCGGGGTCGGTGCCCCCAGCCCGGGCCGCGGCGCCGTGGAGACCGGCGCCTTCGACACGACCGGCGCCGGTGCGGCCGGCGCGGCCGCCGGGGCGTAGCCAGCCGCGGGTTTCGACGGCGGGGGCTTCGACGGCGGCGGCTCCTCCTCCTCGGCCTCGAAGGCGATGGCCGCCAGGGTCGGGTCGCGGGTCAGCACGGCACTGGCCTTCTGCAGGACTTGCCTCAGGATGGGACATGAATGTTGGGGTAGCGGTGCCAAAGCTCCATTTGAAAAAAGAAGTGTATATATATATATGTATATATATACTTCCGTTCTGGAAGATGAATGCATCAAAAAAAGGAAAAAAACATTCCTGTGGATTGGTAGACATGGTGACATGATGTCGAGTTCTATTGTTGATGTTGCTTTTGGTCGGGAGAAATTCTTGTTCAACCTTTCTTCTCATGTCTCCTCATGTCTTCTCCCCCTTCTCATGCAGGGATCATGCAAAGGTTTGCTCTCATAATTGTTCTGCCCATTCATGGGCCCAAATCTATTTGCGTTGCATTGGAGAATTGGAGTGTCTCCATGGGCAACTGGCCACTATGTTCTTCCGACAGTCAGTGCAATTAAGTGGATGGGGGTTACTGTCGCGACAGTGATGGAAACAAAAAAATCGCGCCCCAATTCCATTTGCTCATTTCTTAATGCAGGGGATATCACCTCCTGAAGGGACCTGATGCATTCTCTTGCGGCTTCAATAGGGCTTTACCCTGCGACCACATGCCAAGTTGCAGCTGGTTGTGCAAGGTGCGCCTTTCCTCCACGATGTGAGGAGGTTCCCCCAACATCTCCGACAACTTGTCAGGTTTGTTCAATTCACTAAGGAGGGCGAACTGAAGTTTATCCTGCACTGCCCTGACCAAGTAGAATCCGATGGCCTTGGGGACCGAGTCCCGGATGTTTCGCACGGTGACCTCAAAGTAGGAATCCAACCGCTTTCGAATCTCCGCCACGAAGGGACCACCTGGGCCGGTGATGAATTCTGAATGCCAAAATGCTGGGAATCTATGGGAATCCATGGGGCTTTGGAGAGTCTAGGCTTTTCATGGCCTATCCTTGTTAACTAGTGTATCTTTGTACCTTGCTTGGGAATATCTTTCCACACCCCTGGATGGAATAAACATTGACAAAAACAACATGTGACTCAACCCGTCAAACAAGCCACTGTATCTGGCTTGTCTTCTCTCGTTGGCCTCATTCTTTTTGAGCATCGATCCAACTGTGCTGCTCACAGTCTGGTACGCCTGTTTGCTACCATCTTTCACCTTTTCAAAGCCCTTTTCCATCATTCCAGGCTCTTTCTTCTCCTCTTCCACTGGTGGCGCAGGCTTGGGCGGTTGCTGACTCTTGTACATCGGCTCCATGGAGCCGTGCTGGGTGAGGTAGTCCGGATCATTGGTGAAGAGGTAGCCTCTTCATGCAGGGGGGTCCAATGGACTGATTGCAAGCTGTTGAGCCAGCAACGCTGATTTAGACCTTATTTTTTTGCTATGATTGTAGGTTGTAACTTTTATGCCCTGCAAACCTGCAGATTCTCCCCATCCCAACTCGTCCAGGATGCTTCCAAGTGGCCAATGTAACAAGCAACCTGCTCTTCCACGATTCTTCGAGCCTCATCCTTCTGTTCTTGGATGATGTTCTGCGTCATCGTCAACACAGCCTGAGCCGCTGAGCCCGTGCAGATGCCCCACAGGTACGGAGTCATCATTTCAATGCGCCGCAAATCCATGTAAATCTATGGTGAGACCCAACTCTACCAGGGGGCTATCCTCCAGCAATCCAACTTTGCAATGTAAAACCCCCACAATTGTAGATCATTCGTTGGTCGGGACGTTCTTTCTTGCCAGGTGAAACCATCATTCTGGCCTGGGCTGATGTTGAGGTAAAACATCATTGACTACCCAACTTCATCCATACCATGTTTCAACAAATTATAGCGGATTTTGCTACCCACCAATATTATACCATTATATACCATCAAACCAAGTGACCATATCAACCCCCCCATGGGTCTCCCCCATGGTTTCCCCATTTCCCCATGACCCCCTGCCCGCCTCGGCCATGCGCGGGAAGCGTCGGAAGACGGCGTGCGCCATGCGCTGCGCCAGGACGTCCAGGGCCGAGGAGACGTCGTGGACGCACTCGACGCTGGGAATGGACAGCTGCTGCAGGTGTGGCAGGGCCAGAAACTCGAAGGTGTCCTATGCCAGAAATGGATCTGGATCTAGAATGGTCAGAATATTTATAGGAATAAACATGGAATAAATACCTGGAACCTCCTATAAGCCCCTATTGATACAGTATGATACAGTAGATGCAATCTGGTGGTCTCATGTGTCTTGATTTGCCTATGTGTTTTCCATGAATCATGCCATCCTGAAACCTCCCAAGCCTATTGATGATATTGATACTTCTATGTGTATGTATGATGTGAATCATGACTAATTCTACGTATGTCCATATGCACCGTGAGGTGAATAACTATGAATCACAAACCCGAAAGCTCTTGTTTGATGCCATGAAATTGATGTATGCAAATCTGAGATGTCCAAAGGAGGGATGGATTTTAGACACCTAGGGTTTTCTGTAGCAAAATTGCTTTTAGACTCTTTTAGAGATGAACGAAGCAAATGAAGGTCCTGCAAATCATAGTTTCATGGCTGTGCTCTAATATCCCTCTTGCCAAGACATGACTCTTGAAAACATGACTACCCCCCATGCCATTCATCAACATTCATCCAAGTTCTTTCGTAAAGATAGCATCTGTCCTCCGCCAATCAAACATTGCAATAGAAAGTCCACCACTTATAGACTCATAGATTTTTCTCCCATTAAGCACACTATTTTTTAAAAAAAGCATGTACAACACCTCCACTGAGTCCAGGGATTTTCCCAGCGGCAATGATGACACCAACCCCCCCCCCCATTTGGGGTCGCTGCCAGGTCACAGGCGATGGAAATCCCGGCAGCGAATCTCCCTCATGGAGTCGGATGGCACGGTCGATGTCATCGTCTGACATGTTGCTGGTGATCTTGGTCTCGCCTGCGGAAATCCCATGGCGATTTCATTGCTGTGGATTTATTGTAGCTGTATAACTATAATGTACATATAATATACATAATATATATATATATACATATGTATGTATGATTAAATAAGTTATATCATATATACATATTATATGTGCGTTTGTGTGGAGTCGGGTTGAGAGAAGTAACTGTAATAAGTTATGTTCGAAATGTTTTGTTGGGATGGAGGATCAAATTTTCCTTCATTATTCCATTTGTATCCATTTCTGGTAGGGAAAGCGAGCCACTAATGAATCAAGCAAACAGCTGTTCCCCCTGAATTTCGGCATTCATCAATATGGAAGTGGCGCCTCAGAATGATTCCTTCCCCTTAACATTGAGCAATTCTCCGCCATTTTCATTGAGAAGCTCCAGGACTTCAGGCTTAAGATCGCCCCACAGCATTTGAAACGAAACCTTGCGCCATCTTGCGGCCCAAGTGGCAAAAGTCAACCAAGAAGTCATTCATGATGGTTCGGATCCTGAAATGCCAGCAGGGAATGATGAAGCGGTGCTTGTTCGAAAAGGTTGAATGCCCAGTTCCAGGCATACACGATCCAAAGAAACAGAGAGGGAGACCAATAAGTTGCCAATAAGTCTGCCAATTAGGCATGCTGCAATTCTAAATCTTGAAATTCAACTCTTCTTCAAACCATTTTCAAACCTAATTACGTGCTGCATCTCTTCTCAGCCGCCTTTTGCCACCCACAAATCAAACGGTCAGGCTGAAAAAAGCGCTCCAGAACACCCAGCCCCATAGGCCCATAGGGAGCCAAGCATCTTGTTGCCTCCAGAGCTGTTCTGTCCCTGTGACCCCAGATTCACCAAGTACCGTTGCAGTTTCCTGTCGTACTTGCCTCCTGAGACAGCAACAAATAACGAGCCGGTCAAATCGTGACCTGCACTGCAACTCAACACCCCGAAAACATGCTCGCAAACGCATCATGTTTCATATGATATGAATCGTTCTGAAATGTGAATCACCAATTACTGAATGAATCACTGCACTGACATAGGAGATCAAAAACTGCAACCCAACCCTGTGATATCATCTCAACATGTCCATCCAGCTTCACGATCACCCAGCCCATTTCCATGGAATAGGGTAGGAATAGGTTTCCACCTCCCTAGCACCGGCAACCCAGGTGCGAATTGTGTTTTTGAACATCTCGCAGTAGTCCGTGACCAAAGTCCACATGACCTGCACCCTCTCAGCCGTATCCAGTGGGACGCCCTCGCCAAGCTCATCCAAGCGATCTTGCACTGAGCGACGTTTCTCGTTGATCTCCTGAGGCAGCTGGGTGTGGTTCTAGCAAATATATGCGATCATGAGTACACTAACTAATTGCATAGTAGAGTAGAATATAATACATATGAATTATGTGCATATATACTTAATTATTTCAGAATATTTCTTGTATCTACCTTGGGGGCATTCCGTTGCAGTTGCCAGTTGCAACCCATACGAGTACCAGTCAAAAACAATGGCCATCAATTGAACATCATGGGTGGTAGAGGTAAGGAAGGGTCCCATCTAAACGACCCCCCACCGGCACATGCCAGCAAAAAAATCACCAACACAGCCCCCATGGAAGGGTCCTTCTTGATCTCAGGGAGAAATCGCCGAATGTGTTTGAAGAGGATCTGCGTGAGTTTGTCGATCAAAACTGGCGTGCCCACAAGTCCAGGAGGGAGCTTACCTGGCACTGCAGAATGCTGGCTTCACTGAACATCAACTGCCTATAAGAGGAAAGGTTTCGCCAGTGACATCCAGTGACTCAGCAACCCTGCGCACTGCCAAATGCACAAAATAACTCAAAATAACCGAGCTGCTGTAGACCCTGTGGTTCTCGAACCAATCCTTTTCGTCCTTCAACGAGTCCTTCACTGGCTTCTTGTTCACAATGTCCTGCTGACTACGCATCTTTACGCCAACATAGCCAAGTCGTAGCGGCACATCTTCTCCTCTCAACATGGTTGCAGCATCTGTGCCCTGATCCATGATGTCAATCTTTGTGATCACACCAATTGATCCTGAGCTGCCGGTATCAGCTCCAAACAAGCTGAATTGGGAATATTGGGATAGAAATGGCATATGACGCTCGAAAAGACACAAATGGAATCAGCAAGCTGGAAAGCGGCAAAAACTCCAAACCATATCAAACCATAGGTCAAAATGGCTACAAACCGCACCCCCTGTCCACCACCAGTGGACCAGCAAATCACCAGAAGCTGCACAGCACCTGGTTTCGCAGCCCAGTTTCGCAGGCCCTGAGGATCTACCTGCCGTGCCAATTGCAGGGAGTCTGAGACAGACATATCCTGATTGGCAGGAAGAACCTCAATTGGCAGTGCGACCGGCGATGAACCAAAAGATCCTCAAAAGCCATGAAGTCAACTGGTAGGTTCATCATGCTTCATCTTGACTTTGTTGAGAACTAAAGCCATCTAAGGAACTCAAGGTTGAGCCATCTTCAGATCCCGGCAACCTATCAAAGCCTGAGATATCCAACAACCAGTTTGGTCGCTATTGCTACTTATCTGTAAAGACGGGAAACGGCCAGGACGATTGTGCGCGGATCATTGATGTAGTGGAGGGTCATGTCTCGAGTCACCTGCCGTGCGGCTCAGCCTGGATCTGCCACCTTGGTCCTACCAAGTGACAGAAACTGTTTGCTTACAGTTACTGGTCACAAAAAGCCGCATGTGACCCTGCCTGATACATCTGAAACATTCTGAAACAACCTGGATGTCTTGAACATGATGTTCTTTCAAGTGCAGCAAATTCTCCGTTTCAATTCATCCTCAGGTCTTGGTTGTAAATATCCAATGTTTGGATTAGTTGAGTCATGTTGAGTCAATTCCCGATCTTTGTGGTTCGGTGGTTGATACCTCCGTTTTCACGGCTGTGAAGTGGCAATGCTGCGGGGGCCCCATGACAAACAAGACTCACTTGAGATGCCCATCAAAATGGCCACCTCTTATCCATTTTACCGAGTTTCTATTCTCCATGTTTTGTGGAAGAAATCCTGGTTGAAGGATATCAATCTTGAGTCCAACGCCGGGCAATGTTTACCCAACCCAAACAACATGGGTCACTTTGAGGACCCAATCTTCTCAAACCTCACGAAAGTCTTTGCACAACCAATGATGATCCCCCAACTAATCCAAGACAGCTTGGTTTCCATGGATATTGCTGCACCCGCATGAATCCCCATGTCCAATGAATCAATTCCGAGTTAATTACTTCATCCATATTCACATCGCAATTTCAAGAGGTGAAATCCGACAAAAATCCCAAAGAAATCATAATAATCACAATATCAATCCTCAACCCAAGGCCACACCCTACACAGTGTACCTTCTCCACATCGTCTTTCTGATCGCTGCCTTTCACCGGCACACGCGTGATCCCCGGCAAGTCGATCAAGGTGAGATCTGGTGCACCCGTGGCGTAGATCGTCAGGATGATGGGGTCGTTCACGATGCCCTTGTTGGAACCTGGCAGCTTCTCCGCTGAAAAACGTGGTTTCAACACATGCCAAACCCAAAGAAATGACCATACCATTGAAACAACATGAAACAACCTTTTGAATTAGCACTCTTCTTTAGTCGAGACATAGTTGAGACCCCTCTGATCTTTTCTTTGTGTGTGTGTTTTCCCCACAGCATTGTGAGCGTCTGAAAATGTGCCCAGCAACCGGCCACTTGGTCGGTTTGTCTCTCGATCTCATCTCTGACGTCATTGAAGTTGGTGAATTTCTTGTCACCAACCTGCACAAAGATCACAAAGGGGAAATAGGTGGCCCAAGTTGAAACATACCAACGACCTAGCAGTTTCGCCATTCAGTGCCGCAGGAGGCTTTGATGTATTGATGCCACGCCTTGTCAAACACGGCCCACGCTTCATTTTCAGCGTACTCCTGGAATCACACTGCAATCATAGTGCAAGAGTTGACCTGCTTCACACTTTGGCTCGGCAAATCTGATGTTCTGTCTTCCGCAAGTTTGCCATCTACCTATATCTATATAATCGACCTTACCTATGTAGTCCAATATCTACTTACCTGAGAAGGGGGGGGACGAAAGCCAGCCTCCAAACAAATGCTCAGGCGGCGTTTTTTCTTTGCGCTGTACCACAGAGAGCTTTTATACACAGACCTTTTTACATACAAACACTTTTACACACAGACCTTTTTACACACAGACCCTTTTACGCACACACACGTTTTTCCACACAGACCCTGTTACACACATTACACACAAACACTTTTACACACAGACCCTTTTACACACAAACATCTTTACACAGAAATGCTTTTACACACAGACACTTTTACACGCAGACCCTTTTACACACAGACCCGTTTACACACAAACATCTTTACACAGAAACACTTTTACCCACAGACGCGTTTACACACAGAGGCTTTTACACACAGACCCTTTTACACGCAAACATCTTTACACCGAAATGCTTTTACACACTGTTGTTGTTGTTGTTGTTGTTGTTGTTGTTGTTGTTGTTGTTGTTGTTGTTGTTGTTGTTGTTGTTGTTGTTGTTGTTGTTGCTGCATGTTTTTTACANGTTGTTGTTGTTGTTGTTGTTGTTGTTGTTGTTGTTGTTGTTGTTGTTGTTGTTGTTGTTGTTGCTGCATGTTTTTTACATTCATTTTTAGAGCCCAAACATGGTCAAATAGGTGGTGTTTTCGTGTTTTTTGACGAGTCTCGGAGCAAAAAAACACCGTAAATACCGATGTTTTTTGCGCTTCGGGAGCCTAAAACCACGGCATTTACGGTGTTTTTTGCTCCTGGTAGCAAAAACCACCGTATTTACAGTGTTTTGTGGCCAGCACCTAGCAAAAACACTGGTATTTACGCAGTTTTCAGCATGTTGCAAGAAATATTTGTTCCATGCCAAAAGCACANGTATTTACAGTGTTTTGTGGCCAGCACCTAGCAAAAACACTGGTATTTACGCAGTTTTCAGCATGTTGCAAGAAATATTTGTTCCATGCCAAAAGCACAAAAACACTGTAAATTACAGTGTTTTTACCTTTGCAACCCGATGAAAAACGTCAAAACTCAACCAAAAAGTGTCCAAAATGGAGCTTCCCTTTCAAGCTCCGAAAAACGAAGTCCGGACCACCTTTTTTGAAGCTCTCCCCCACCAACCTCTGGCCTCACCTTCCCAAACGGGCCCAAATCAGAGCCCCCCCCACACCCCCTAGATTAGCTTCGCTTCGCTTCGCTTATACCTATACTCAGCTCAGGCCTTCGGCTGGCTTTCGTAATGTAAGAACTTATAGAATCTATCTTGATCTCATAATCTCATCAAATTTCGTTATATTTCGTTGCCGATATCAGCCTACCCCATCTAAACATACATTTGAACTGTGACACGTGGTTGCCTTCTGCAAGTCTTTCCGTCCATGCCAATCCATTTTCTCTCTTGCATGTGCAAATCTGAATCACCCCTACCAGTAGCTGGTGTCTGCACTCTGGAGGAACCCTGCCCAGCGCCCAAGAGGGAGCCAATCCCCCAAATCCTGCCAAATCCTGCCCAAAAAATCATTGATGTCCCCCTACCCTACTCCGACTATTCCGACTATTCCCCCAGTGATCTCTGGATTCAATGGCTCCAATGGCTCCAGTCTGCTCCAGCTCCTGTGTGTTCAAGTGCACCAGTCGCAATTCCAAGGGACGACGGGTCACTACCCCGCCGCCTCTGGGAAGGAAATCTAAGCCGACGATGGATTCAATCAATGAGCTTTTACCTCGGAGGTATGGCCGTAGCAGACTGATAGAAGTCTGGAAAATGCGGAAAATGTATGACAATTCCGGAACATGTGGTTGGCCAATGATGAGGTTCATCATCAATTAATTAATGAAAAAACGCTTCAAAAACAATCCCCAAGAATGGCTTCCATCTTGAACCATCTTCAGCAACACGATTGAGATGGTTGGACATACTGCAAACGCCACCATCACAGCAGAAACCGCTCTACCCAACTGCCAAACCAAGCTGCCACTGCTTTGGGTCCCAATGGCCGCAATGCGTGGCAAACTGATGTAGTGCTGCAGGCCAACATCCCGCAGCTCATCCACCTTACATGTATCAGTTTCTCGTCAACACCCTTGGCTGGAAGATTCTGGAAGGCATGTCAAGTCTTTCAGGTGAAAGAAATTATAGAGGAAGATAATAAAGGAACTCTTCCCAGGCATGTCCGTCCCATCCTCAGACCTCCAGCAATGCTCAGTCCAATCTGTTCTTACCCTTCCACTTTTAAAAGTGATCTGAGATCATCTGAGAATGCCAAGCCACAACAGTAATCAGCTGCCGCAAGTTTTCGTAGATGGCCGTCATCGCTGCTCCGCGACGACAAAGCGGCCCAAGGGTTTTCAGCTTTAAAGACAACGAATCACGTGGATAGAACAACTCACCAGTGATGGCTCAAGCCCACTACACATTTCTGGGATTTGAGGTCTCTTCTGGGTGTCTGCCACACGCTGGGGCTTTCTGGGGTCATTCCAGCTTTGCAACAGGTGGCCCGTACATGCCCATACTGTAGTGATGGATGCCAGCCCGTACCCTCAGCTTTCCTATCTTTCCTTGCATGACTCCCCGAACATCCCCCGGCTGGGCCAATCCCGACCATGAGCTCCGAATCTGCACAAGTCAACTTGGCGTAGGCCCAGGTTGAGTTCATGACCTTAGAGCCACTGGAAGTGCAGGGAAGGAGCCTTCAACACTCGCAACTGATGGGTTTTAGCCGCAGCTGCCAATTGGCAAATGCTGCCAATGCTATCCTTCCAGAAGTCTTCCAGTATTCCCAAGTACCCAGGTATACCCAGGTGCATGAGCTCCAGCCCGGTCCAGTGGGGGCCATAGGGGGCCAACTGGGCACCCCAGACATTTTGCAGCTGAAACTTCCCCATGCCTTGCATCAAGATCTGCCGCATTGAGGACCTCAGCAATGCAGAACTGGAAGTCCCGGATGGTCCCCGGCCCAGCGTCATGGATGATGAAATCATGCGCGGGCACACAGAGATGGGAATGTTAAAAACCTTTAGAGATCTGATCTGTATGGGTAATTATGTGTGGGTCAAATGTTGAAATAGATCAATCAAGCAAAGGCGTCAAAAGAACACATGCAGACCTTTGTTGGGCCAGATGGAGTTATCGAGACCTTGGCATGTTCAGACGCATTGAGTGAAGGATACATCGGATACATCCAAGTCAATCAGCTCGCCGTCACATTTTTTCTCTCCAGCCTGACTGTCCGCTCAGATTGACGGGCCTGTTAGCTTGATTTAGGGACTGAATCACATGAGGATATCTGCAATCATAAAGCCAGAAGATGTGCCAATATGGGGTCGCACGGTTGAGCAGTGGTGCTTTCGATTTCTATTCCATACCATGTGGAAGACTTACGAGGAGGATCGGTTTCCATCAAATCTATTGATCACCGCTTGGGCAGCAGCCAAGAAAAGCTACCCAATGCGGAATCCGAGTTTACAGGTACTGGCCGGAAGATGTCGGAAATGCCATGGGAACCACGCAGTCGCCCCAGCAAATGCTGCTGCATGCCTTTGGCACTGCAGCACATGGCCGATTGGTTGACTTGGAAGGCAGCGGGCGTACTCAGTGTACTCAAACTACTGTATGTACTGAAGCATCAGTATGATAACCTTCCTGTCTTAGCTACCTGCCAGTACGGAGTTTGCTATGGGTTTTTCAGTGGAAGTCAGAATGCTCTTGTTAATTTGCTGGAAACTTCGCTCCTCAAAGCCAATGGAATGATTCCAACTTTCCGCAAGTTCCTCAAATCCGAAGCATCCCGAATATCAGATGCCCTCTAGACTACGTGCCAAAAGTGAGATACGGTCTGGAACTCTAAGTTCGCACATGTTCGCAAGGGCAAACCCATCATTGATCAGTGATTTGCATGTTGAAGCTGGTCTCACTGCCAGGTTTACTTCCCAACAACTTCCTTTTGGTCTGAGCCACTGCTGTCCTCCATACTCAGCCCCACGACTGCCGGAAGTTGCTACCGCAAACGGCAGCAGTGAAATGGTACAAGATCTTAGAAGATCAGGCGCCCCTCGCTATCAACGTGCTGCCAAACCTCAGGATCTGTGGATGGAAAAGTCATAGTTTTTCTTGGATTCATTGTCAGGTTGGTGATTTCAAAAATGTTTAGCTTACTTGTGTAGTATAGTTCATATGCTACATGCACAATATATCACAACATAGCTATTGTACACATAATTCACATAATTCGCATAAAATGCACTATGACCTAGAGTGGAAATCAAAGCTATTGTATTATATTGTATTTTAAAAAAGTACCTATCAACGCGGATTGATTTAAAGGTACAATCATGCTCCACAACACTTGACCTACAGGATTTCACCCCCCACTGCCGTCGCGCCACATTGGAAGCGTTGGGCCTTGCATCCCTGGTGTCTCTGAGGCGTGGCGGCGTGTCTGGCTCCTGGAACACATGGAGAATCTCATTCCAGGCGGAGGATGTTTGAATCATCCCAAAATCATCCCCAAAATCAAGATTTTTGAAGAGCCTTTTGGGGCTGACAATCCCACATTTGGAAAACATCATGGTATATCATGGTTATCTATGGGTTGTTTTTCTTGATAAAATTGAAAAATCATCAAAAAGGTTTTGGATTGCTTTGCTGGGGGCTTCGAATCTAAGATTCCAAGATTAGACCGGGTTAAAATCACAGAGCAATGGATTGGTTTGGCTTGACATCCCCACATGTTCCGTGCTCTTATTTCAGATGACGAAACATTGTCAATTGCAGTCTGAAAACTACCCCTGGCTTGGGGAGATTGAATACCGGGCTCGGTTTCAAGCCAAACAGATTTGTGTGGGTATGTTGCCCCCACTCCAAGCAACCCTTTGTATAGCTACTCGGAAAAATCCCTGGCCCAACCAGTCCTCGTCCCAGGGGCAGGGCGGTTCAGCTTCTGATCGGCTTGCAGAGGGGCGTCTCCTCCATCGCTGCAGCTAGGGGAAATCGAAGGGCTGAGGAACGAACCAGTTACCCTCTGGTAAACTAACATAACTATGGGAAATCACCATTGTTCATGGGAAAATCCACTATAAATTTTCAATAGCTACGTTTAATTACCAGAGGGTATATCACTACGTACATAATTATTGAAGAGGATACAGTGCGACGGTATAGAGATACACAAAGTTGAACACAAAATGCGTTTCTTCGGGGGACAGGGGCGAAAATCTGGGAAAACCATCTCTGCTCGCTGGTCTCAATCCATACCTGCAATATTCGCACGGATCGTCTTCCCAACTGTTGCTGATGGTATCCCAACTCTTTGTCAATTCTCCATGATGATTGGTTCCACACACCGTTCACACCACCATCAAGACATAGACACCCTGCAGTTGAAAATGATAAAGGGTGATTATCCACGTACTGGCACTCAGAGGAGGAACAACACAAACAAAACCATTAACCTCAAGTTTTTCATCATTTTGATTCCCGAAGATTGTTGAAGTCAAACCGTCTTAAGAACCAACATTTGTGGTTTGCTAAAGGCCAATTTCGTCCAAAAACCATTGTTTCCTATCGTGGATTGGTAAACATCCTTCAAACAACAGGTTGGTTGATGTTGGTTGATGTTTCATCCATAAACCCACAATTGTTGGTTGTGTACGCCCACATGATCTTCCCCCTTTCTGCTGAGGCTATCCGAGGCACCTCCAGCGTTCCGCACAGGGCACCGCCTTTGCCGTGCGTGGCAAGGCTTGGGACTGCGGCACTGCGCGGACCGGGTGCCCGAACCTTGGTTGCTGTCAGTGTCGTTGGGGGACCTATTCTCCTCACAAGGATAGGTAAACCATGGCAAACCTGGGAAGACATACCCTTTATCCCCACATGGTATGATGTGAAATCCTGAATTTGAAGGGTCTTTTGATAGGTCAGATTGCGATTGAGAAATTGACTCCTCCATTGAGCCAGCCTTAAAAAAAGGCCATGTTGGTTCAAAAGGGGCTGGGTATGTTCTATTTTAGGCCACCTCCAACTGCTACGCCATGCCCTGCCAAGCCGCATCGGAGACGCGGGCGGTGGCGTAGTAGCACGCCGGGGGCTGCGATCAGCAAATTCAGCCTTCGATCATCTGAGCTTAAAGATTTTGATGCGTTTTGCGGTATTACCATGTATTAACCAGCTAATTTTGGGGTATCATGGGGTATCATGGGATCATGTTTGATCCTCATTTGACCAAGCATTGACATTTCGGAATGAAATTGGACGAATCCGAAACTGAAACAACATGAAAACCGATATACATCGAGATAATGTAGAGACCAAACTTGACAGGAAGGTGCCTAAATCTATCTAGAAGCACCCACAATGGGATGGTTTCCTGGCCCTTCAAAGATCTCCAAATAGCAATCATCTCCTTGGCCCACCAATCTGAAGAGTCCTGATTTCGCCACTCAGCTTGGGAGGCATCACGGGTGAGTCTGGAACCTTGGTATACTGGGCACGGCCAGCAAATGACAAGCTAGTGGCTGGACAGCCCTGGTCCCATATATATAGATATAGATCGGTCATGTGAGTCATTGAAACATGCCACAATATTCCCCTCACTGAATGCGACTGACCGATGCGACTGACGGATTTTGTGGCTGCGAAAGCATTTCTAAATGATTTCAGCTGATGAGGTCCTGGATTTCCCACGGGAACCTGGAAGCCAAGCTGCCTGCAGCCTCCTGCGATCCACGACTACCCAGCCTCAACTGGAAGGGGGTCAGGAGTCTGGAACCATCTGGAACCTTTGGGAACTTGCGAAGGAAATCAAGGCAAACTTCTAAAAATAACGGGGCTCGTGCACATGGTCATTGAACATCATTGAACCAAGTCCAGAAGCTGATGATTGCCAAATCCGACAGGCAGGTGTGACGGCTTCATGCTAACCCCAATGCCGATCGGACATCATGAATAATCCACTAAAATATCTAGAATTGCCTTTTTGGGTGTATACCCATTTCTTGGACAAACCCAAATGCGATATAACAATGTCTTTGGTTATATATCCCGCTATGTTCCCAGTGTTATCTCCAGGATATATCCAACTCTTGCCCCTATGGGATACTCTGCATACTCATGGGATATACATCAGGTGTTGTATATTATGGGATGGGATATATCCTACGATAAGATCATTATGCCATGATATCCCATTCTCATCCCATGAGAAGATTGTACTGCACATGCCACTATAACTCTCTCTCCCTATTAGTGCACATCTAATAACATCTAATATGCAAACAGATAATAGATGATTTTAAATGATAATAATGATAATAGTCTAGTAGTATATCTACATTGCGTTCATCCTCATCCTCTTCATTCATCTCCCAGGCCGCAGAAAAATATGTCAAAACAAGCGACACCTGCGAGGCGAATCGCCTCATGTCTGCCAGGTGTTCCATCTCCTGCCACAGCGCACAGCTGGAAAGCCTGCAGAAGTTTACAGCTGCTACAGGTAGATCTGAAGATATACATCCGGTATAGAAAAAGTAATTCAAAAAATTGAAGACAAATGAATGACATAGATCAAGAATATGTATTATATACATATTATATACATAGAAAGGCAATTAACAAATGAAAAACATAGATCAAAATGGGTCAACATGATGAAATATCGAAAGCAGTTTGACACAAACACCGCATCGGACGATGATCATTATAAGGCCCCTCACACATTCACCCTGCTGCCGGCCTGTTCCAAGTCGAAACCACGTTCCTTCTGTTCCTTTGGCCTCCCAAAATTCCAACCATGGAATGGTGTACAGTCGTTGCTGGCAGGGAAGGGGCCCCCGAACACCACAATTTCCATGCAGTTTGATGCTTTACTCACCACTTGTACGCTAGTTTGTGGCTGTAACACTCATTTCCTTCCAAAACATATTCACCAACAGCTACAATCTCAAAATTCAACATGGAACCCCCAAAAACCTGGCCATCCAATGTTCAAAGGGGATATGCCATTAGGGTGTCCGATTCTGCTCATCCCCCCCCCCCAGCCTTTGCGCTTGGGCAGCTGGTTGACGTCCTGAATCGCCTGGGTTGTCTCCTGAGGAGCCAACTCCATCAGCAAAGGGCAGTGGAAACCATGCATTTTTGGTTGGTGGCGTCAACCCCCCTAAAGCATATGCGCCGGTTCGGATCATCCCTCAAATGAATCGCAAATCGGGGTTTAACATGTTAAAACATGTTAAAACTATTTTTATAGTAACAATGCAGTAATATGTCAGTTCTTGACACCACCCGGCAAATTAAAAGGAAGGACATCCCAGAAAAAACACGGAGCAAACTCCCAAGGCTCTTTGAGTAGCTGGAGCTCCACCAGGCCTGCAGCAGTGCACTTCGGGGCTGGGAAAACCGTGGAGTTTGTATCTCAGAGAGAACTCATTGTCATTTATTGTCCATTGCAAAAAATAATTGGGTGCATCTTCTGGTTGATTTTGTTTCTATGCTGGATTTGTTCGTTTGGTAGGGGGGATCAACTGATTTGATTGAAGTTCACAGCACTCTTGAAATAGCTAGTCACAAAGGACAAAGTATGATCAACAATGCAAGATCTAAGATCACGAATTAGGAGTATGCAAACATCGCATGTAACATGATGGAACCAAGCCTAGGCAACCTCAAATTCAGAGGTTGAAGGGTTGAATAGTCACCAGAATTCTGAGAGAGAGAGAGAGAGCTATATATATATATACAGTAACTACATTTCTTCATTTTGTCCCATATGTTGCTGTCAGCATATCTGTTTTCACCATTCTTGGGTGACAAGCTCACAACCTGACCCAACTCACCACCTCACCCTCACCCCAAAGAAGCGCACCTGCCGCCCAGCGAAGCAGAGACCCGGCGCGCAATGGAACCGATGGTCTGCAGACTCAATTCCTGGGCTGAAACCGGCAGAAACGGATCGATGGCTATGGTAACTGACCCACCCCGTGATGTCCTCTTGGAAAAGACATAGTATCAAAAGGCGTTCATTTGATACCAGCTGCCATCATTTACATTCAATTACCTGGAATGCAGTCCCTGAAACGAAAAATGTTTGGAAATTGCCACTTCTTCAACTTCCATGCTGTACAGTCAATCATCACCCTTGACTCCTCAAGAATGCTGGCGGCTGGATCATCTCATCTTGAATACACTGTCGATCAGAAACTACCCTACAGTCCTTTACGTTTTTTGTTGACTCCACTGTGATCCAGTTTCAGGATGCTTCAGGGCCTTTCACATCTTTCACCATTTTCAGGTCATTCCCCAGCGGATCAGTGGATCCATCTCCACCGAGGCACAGAATCTGCCAGCTCGGCACGCGACAGGCCGTCCTCACGAGCCCCGGTCTTGTCCAGGTAGTAGGGGGAAACCTCCTCTCCATTGGGCGTCTCGTACCTCACCATGGCTTGGAGGCTTGTGCGGCTTGCGGCAGCATGATCTAAAAATAGATCTCAAACATGATCTCAATGTGAACAATGCTCGAGTTCTCCTGGTATTGGCCAAACACTCCCGATGTTCGCATGACCAACCACCTTGCGCCTTCCCTTACAATCATTCCTTAGAGAGATTTCAATGAGTCTTAATCATCAAAATCATCAGTTTATGTGCTGATTGGTTTCGCACCATTTTGCAACCCGAACATCCCCAACCCCAAACATCCCCAAACATCCCCAAACATCCCCAAACATCCCCAACCCCAACCCCCAACCCCTCCAGGGCTCCCAGGCTCTTGCTCCGGCTCCTCATTGGTATCCGATGGCTGCGGTCCCAGACTCCGGTCCGGGGAACCACAGCTCCGGAGAATCTTCAGCGAGCGCTCCTTCACCTGGGTGGGTCCCAGTCCAGATTTAAAAAGAAAACAATAAAATCAAGATGATCAAATAATTCCAAGTTCCCCCAGAACAATCATCTAGCTTCGAGTCAGGTCACTTCCTAAGTTCTTATCATCTTGATTTCTATTTATAGATTTTGTTTGGTTTGGCCCCAAATAGATGGAAGGCTGTTCTCCAAAATCAACAGATTGGTTTTTCAACCATTTTTTACCGGAGACGACCATATATTTCACACGAAAATCCATGGTTGTCATGTACATGCTTCCCTTATCTTACCAATCCATCAGTTAAAAGAAATTCAAAATCTCCAGGAAAACCATGGATTTTCCCATGATCGCCCAAATCCGCCCGATAGGCCTCGCCCAGGATCTGCCGCTCCGCCGTCTCTAGGAGCTGCCGCGTTTCCTCGCGGAAGTGCTGACGCAGCCGCTCCTCGCAAGCCTCCAGGTGCCTGGAAGATCTGGAAACGGATCGGAAATGCACGAACTATCAGTAACTGGAAATAGGTAATCAGCTGAGTCACCAGTTAGGCTAATGCACTAATTAACTAATATTAACTAATTAGGCCTAATCAGCTAATTTCAATCCGACTGAATTAGCTGATTCACGAAGCTGAAAATACAATCCGACTGAATTAGCTGATTCACGAAGCTGAAAATACAGTAGCTGAAATGTTCGGCTATTTGGGGATGATTCCCCTTACAATTCCCATCAGTACAACAACGTCACGACGTGAGGTCAAGATCAAATTCATTCAGATTAATGGGGAGATATGGGAAAATCGAACCGGATAATTGAAAAACTGATCAATGGAATAGCTCCCGAAATATTTCCACTCAAAAGGAAAACCGTCTTTTCCGTTTATGGGGATATAGAAAGCTGGGAAATTCATGGGATATATACAAAAATATAGTTGGCAAAAAAAACAACCATATGATGATGATATGGAATCCTTCAAATTTAGCCAACTCAAACACGCATTTGTCCAGCAAAATGGGGATTTAACCGACGGCCCAGAAAGTACCAAAACCATCCAAAACCGAAGGGAAAATGTGTGATCTGACTTGGTGAAGAATGAAAATGGGAGAGAAGCAAGGAGGAGACCACCAGCCAGGAATTGGGGATCTAAAGCCATCTGTTTCACTGGCCTGCGACTTTGATCAATGCAACTGGACATACAGCGTCGTTCACAGGCCTCCACCTGTCGTCACCAGGTCTGTTTAGGGCAAGACTTGTGTGAAACAGTGATGCGTGGCACTGTCCCTGAAAGAAATGTGGGTCTGACTGAAGTCTACCTTCAACTAATGCAGTGATATGCATTGATATGCTTCAATTATTGCAGCAAAAGCCATGGAGGGAATGCATCGTCCGTCCGTGTCTATGTTCTGCAGCTAACAGAAAGAGTTTCCGGTCTGCCATCGTCTGCTAGGTTGACATTGCACTGGTTTGACATTGAATTGAATGGATGCTTGCGGTTGTTCAATGTTGTTCCTCGATCAATTATCACAATAAGTTCGGGAGTTAGATGGCCAAATTACCCACAAATTCCCACAAAATATCCCCAATGCATGTTTTGAGGGTGCCAAACACTCCTCGAATTGAACCCCTTGCGCTTTCCCTTCAGCTCGGCCTCCTGCCGACATTCTTCTCTGATCAACTGGATATCCTCAGTGAGTAGGAATGGTTTGAACTTCCTCGAGCCCGGACATTCCCCCAACCCCAACCACCAGCTGTTTCGATCGCCCAACAGCAACACGATTCCTAAATCCCTGACACAGAATGGTCCATGTAGCACCCACAAAGTACAAATCGCATCAGGTCGCTTTGCCAAGCATCAGATTGCTTGGAGGCCTTTAACTCCTTCAACTGCTTGGTCAGCAAGGTGGTTTCACGCCTGCTGAACTTGAGCTGGGCCACATCTATGATCGTTCTAAGATGTTCTAAGCGTGTACATAGGCTGCTGGAATTCTGGTTGAGTCAGAAGTCTTCTTTGTCCTTGACCTGGGCCAAACTGGGCCAAACTGCTTAAAGGAAGTCCATGATAGCACTTCCGACATCTTGGATGATGCCCCATCAGCATCCATCAGCGGCATCTCCCCCTGCATTTGGGATCCGCTCAAATTCTCCCGCCAACCAACACTCACCCCTCGCGTGTCGTTCGAAGTTCATAAACCGGAGTTCACATCCGATATCCACATGTCATGTGCCAATTTAGGAGCAAAAGACTCTGGAAAATTAAGGCAAACCACAGAAACACAGAAACCACCATCCCTGCCCGTTTGCTTCATCCAAGGTGCTCCATCATGTCCAGTCTTTTGAAAAGTTCATCCATTTTTTGGCTCTCAGGACCTCACAGAGCCCGAATGGCACCAGGCTGGTGGCATGTGGGAGCGTTTTCCCAGGGAGTACTTAGAATATCTTTCAATCTGGGTCCCAAATTGTTAACATTTGTGAACCAGTGTGGCTTTACCCTCTTGTCAGTTAACATAAACATAGCCACGGAAAATGACTTGTTTGTAGATCATCTACCTACTATTTACCTATCAAATCTAGCCATTTTCCATGGCAAAGTTCAGCCTTCCAATCCTGGAGTTGATCCCCAGATCTTGCACCCTGCGGAACCCTGCGGGACCCTGCGCCTCTGTCGCCGGGCAGCATGGGCGGCGGGTCCGGTTGGACCTCAGCTCTTTCCAAGACGTTTGGTAATGGAAATGGTTGGGGAATGGTCGGGGAATTGCTGGTTATTTGCACGGAGGTGTTTTTAGTCGAAATGTGTGTGGGTGTGTGTTCGTGTGTTTTTCCACCTTTTTCCAGCCAGTTTTAGTCGAAATGAGGTGCTATTTTCTGATGGAAATCATGGAGATGTGTATCCATCCCTGTATCACGGACTTCACCCCATCGCAGACCCTTTCCCAAGGACCAACATCTTCATTGGTCTTACCTTTTCAGTTTTACGGACCAAGATTTGCAAGTCTCAAATTCAAAGAGGTGACCAAATATATCGATATAGACAATAGATTGGATATAGATGGAGAGTGAGAGAGTTCTCTGCGCCCAGGAGAAGAGATAGATTTATTGCTGCAGCATGCTGTTATATCCGTTTTTCTAGCTGATATCGAACTATGTTCTATCCAATTCTATCCATGTCACATCAATATCAACTATTCATGTTTGTTGAATATCATTTACAGTATTTTACAGTATAAAGTATAAAATACATAGTCACATTGCTATAGTTCATGCCGATCTCTGCCAGCACCTTTGAAAGACACGTGGCCGGCTTTGGCAGCGAAGTCTCACTGGGAGCCGTGGGGGACCTCCGGTCACGCAGGGCTTGGCCCCAAATGGTGGGAAAATGATGAGAAAAACTGGATGTACCCTCTGGTAAACTACGTAACATAACTATGGAAAATCACCACTTTTATTGGGAAAATCCTCTATAAATGGCCATGTTTTGATAGCTATGTTAGTTTACCAGAGGGTAACATGATAAACAATTCACTCACCAGGAATGGGTGGTAAGCCATGGCAAGCCCTTATCCTGACCCAAGTCCAAGTTGCAGAATAAGAACCGAGCAGGGCCCCCCCAGTTCGGAAGGAAATGTCAGGCCTGGTGTCGGACAACCTCACAGGACTTCTTGAAGCCTTTCTCAACTCTGAATACCTTGGGGGCAGGGGCACCTGGGATTTGGGGCAACTCCCAGGGATGGAAAAACCACTTTGGAACATCTGGTTGTGTCATTTTGGGGATGGTTACCCTTCTTTTCCAAGCATTTTGGTAGATCATCACGTATAACCATGGTCCCTTGGGGGTACAGGCTTTTTGACCCATAACCATATCAAGTACACAAGATTGAACCAGAGTAGATTCCCCAAAGTCCTGGATGACCCAATGATGATATGAACAAAGCATCTGCAACAAATCCAGACTAAAAGGAGGATCCCTTGGCATCCATCTGAAGAAAAAACTGGTGGGTTCACCAGCTCAAGTGGAGCATGTCTCCAAACTTCTCATGGCCATGTCAATGAAACAAATACATCAACCACTTCAGGTGGCTTATGTTTTGAATCCATCCAGTCCCAAAGCCAAACAAGCATATTCTAACGACGTATCACCCCCATAGGGATTTGTCCAGAACTGTGGGATGTATACCCCAATTTACGGCCAGCAAATACTAGAATGAGCTCTTAAGGGTGTGTCTGAAAATGGACTTTACCGCCCCAAAAAGCCAATTTCAAAAAGGGAAAATGATGATGAACCCGTGGATTCAGGGATAATTAATGATAATTGTGTATATTATATACCATGTTGCTTACGTTTCGTTGAGGAACTCTGATGTACCCTTTGGTTTCAAATCAAGAAAACATCAACTATAAATGGTAAATTTTCCATCGATTTCCATAGCCAGGCCTAGCCTGCTACGCGTCGGCGTTGAGGACGGCAAAGACTCCTGGCCTGGCCCGGCAGCGACTGAAATGCAGAAGGGAAAATTGTGTGCGTTTTGTGGGGCAGAATAATCATCCATTCATCCATCCAATCTATCTATGCAGTCTATGCACATATTTGCGTAGCTGTGAATCAGTGTATTTGCGCAAATAACGCCATTTTAGTTCACTAGATATATGTCGGCTAGATATTTGTCTATCTATCTATTTGTTTGTTTATTTATTCATAACTATACTCAGTTCTCTTCCTTCACACAAATATAATAGAGAGAGAGAGAAATAACATATTTGTATGTAAGAGTAGGTATGTTGTATGTCTATTCTTTGCCACATGCCATGCCAAGAAAGTAATCTAGCCAAGATGTTCATCATATTCACATCGCGCCTGGGTCGTCCACTGGAAGACTCCCCATTTTGAGACTGGGAACTGCCGTTTGCTGCGGTGGCTGAAGATGTCCCTGGCAGAGAAGTGCGTGCATCTTTTATGTATACCATGTACATATCGAAAAATGCGCCATGCTATGTACATAAAGTAATTCATTGAGAAAATCTATCTATCCAACCTGATCTTAACTCATCATGTCTTAGCTTATCTGTCTTTATGCAACTAGCAGCCACCAACACTTGGGACCTGTCGCAGGCTATCTGTCGGCTGCCGCAATACTTCACCTGCGGCGAAGCTGTTGAGAATCGCCAATCCAGTGGACTGGTTGAAGGGAAAATCTATCGGAAACCTTCACATTTCATGGGAAAATCCATGGTTTCCTGTAGATGTTCCCTTTGACCAATCCATTGACAAATAAAATCCCTTCCAGGATCTTCCAGGTGTTTATCATTTGGGGAAAGGATCTGACAGACACATGACCGTTCTGATCAATGATGAATTACACAGCTCCAGGAAGGATCAGCAATACGATTCTTGTGAACTTCCAAATGGCCAAATGGTCAATGTATTATGTGTCATGAGCCGGGAAATTCCACACCTGCACTGGTGGAGCTTGCACAAGTCTGGCGGGCCACGGGACCCATGGGAGTGAGGGGATCCTATCAGCATGAGGCCCTAGTTCCATCTTAGTTTCAAGCTGATGTACTCTATGAACATGGGGACATCACAAAAGCAGGGCTGGAGATGCAGAGTGGCCTGAGGACATCCTCAAAATGCCGATGAAGCCAGATCGAACAACTACCAAGCATTGGCCCGAAAAAAAAGAACCTTCAAGTTTTTTTCGCCCCTCTAACTTCATGGGGATTCAACTATATATTCAACTCTATTCCCCAACCATATAAAGGCTGCTTCCCACAGAGGGTTGTGCCCCCACCTTCAACTCTAGTCTCCCTATGCCGATTCTTCCCCAACCATCGATGGTTTCAGCGAAAATATTAATATGTGCCTCTGGTGCCTCACCCATAGCCTCAGAGGTATGGTGGGAAGGTGATTTTGGAATGGCGGTGCCGGGGGAAATGGTACGGAAGCCGTAGAAAGATTGGACATGAATATGCCAAAAAAAAGTGGGATTATATTGCACTATGATGGAATTCTGTGATACTTGACAACAAAATCGACTGCACCATTTGGTTATCATGGATCCATCATGTTCTACCCACCTGCCCGCTGCCCTATTTGCCCTGCAGCCACGGCACTGCAGACCGTCGCGCTTTCCGCAGTTCAGAGTAACGGGGCCGTGAACCTGGTCGAAATGCTTGGCAATTTTTCGGGATCACTGGGGTTATCATGGGGTTAAGACCAAGAATAATATACACATATACATATATGCATAATATATATGTATTGTACACATATCCTTGGTTATAATATCTTATATGTAATTATACTATGGATGTAAGGGACAAATGGTATTTATCAGCCTTCCAATCTGAAGAGTTCGGCCATTTGGGGATGCTTCCCCTTACTAACAATCATTCCGGTGATGTCGCAGCGAGGTTTTTCAAAAGAAGCGCAGAGGATCATAGATCAAACCATATACTATACAGTAGATATCAGTAGATACTAATTGGCACTCCATGGGTCCGCCGATGTCTGGTCCAAAGATAAAGCATAGATCATATAAATCCAGAGGAATACCCGGCACCCACCAACTGGGAATGGCGCTAGATACACTGGTGCTCCTGCACAGGCCACGTCGAAGGAAAGCTTGGAGGCAAAACTGGAAAGCACATGAACTGTAGGTGATCCAATTTGGAAAAAGGAATTTCAAACAAAATGTGGGCATGGTTCCTACTTCTAGCATTGATAGCAAATGGGCCAATAGCTTTGAACCGTACTGGTACTGAACTACATTCATGTACAGATTTTGAACAATAATTTGGAAGCATACGAGTTCCAATGATCTTGATCAACAACTTTAACCATTCAATACTTTACTACGGAGTCATCCCATATGTTATTCCACAAAGTGATACACCCATGAGATCCGGGCCCCGATCCCATGCCGGTCCTCGCAGCCGCCTCCAAATGAGGCTCAGGCTCGACTACTGCGGCTACCGTTGGCTGACGGCTTTGGGAGCCGCTCCTGCCACTCCAGGTGTGATCAAAAGGTCTTGCAGTCCCTGGCTTTCATGGTTGAATGGTGGTAATTTCTGGTGATTGAATTGGATATATGTGTCTTCCCCCGTTCATGTTTAACATCCCCCAGAAACAATGGCTTAACGATGGAAATACGAATATTTGGGATCATTTAGGGGTGTTTAATATCATATATAGGGGATTGGCATACATACGTGTATAACAAAGTATAATAGGATCTATCAACGATAATGTGATATGACTTGATAGGGATTTGTGTGGCAGTTGACCCAGAAATCATGGGGATTCACTGCAACCAGCACAGGACGGGGATGCCACTGAAATTAAAAGGATATGCCATCAACAATGCAGGGAACTTGGGTTTGTCCCAGCTATAATAGGGGTATTCATGCAACCAACCCGTATGAGTAAAATGGTGGGTATATGCAGTATTTGCACATAGTTGCATAGAGAGACACAGTCATGATTGGTAAGAGTTTGCTTTTATTGGATATAACTTTCCAACAATATGAATATATATATATATATATATGTGTGTGTGTATGTATGAATATGATGTATATAGATCTTTGCTCTTGAAATGGGATACACTGGAGAAATGATGACAACCTCATGATAAAGCCATTGGACAACTCCGGAATGCAGAATTGGCAAGCCCTTGGAAGTATGGGTTGAAACATGGTCAAAGTTGGACACCTCACACAATCGAAAATGGATGCTCAACTAGCAAACAAGACCAAAATTTGTGGATCTCCAGGTCTCAAAATTCGACTCATGCTTACTCATGCCCATATTGGATTCCAATGGAAAGGTACTGGGTGAGATTCAAACAATTGAACAGTACCAGACCATCTGACATCATGCGGCTGGGGCATGGCCTTGGGTAATGATCAAAAAACTGGGGCAGCTGGGGGCGCTCAAACTTAGAAAGGGGCATCCTCCAGGTCCAAGGAAGTCATCTCTAGTGCAAGAACAGCGATGAATGGCACGTTGCCTTTGGAATAACTTGGGCATGATCGAAGCGCCAAGTTTCAGTTGCCATGGCATCCCATGGCCGGTTTCCCGTCCTGCGCACTTCGGAGTAGCGCGGCCGCTGCTGAATCGTGTTGCTCGCTGCCGCCTCATTCAGAGCACTCTGGGCGCGCTTGTGCGCTGGGGCCCCTGGCAGTTCCCACCGCATGTGAATGATATGTGTTTGTTTGAAACTTGGGCACCCCCAAATCCACTGGTTCATCATTGTCGCTATTTAAAAAAATGCGGGCATACCCCAGTTGTTTCAGACAAACATAGGCAAACACATATGATACATAATGATACTTGCTGACAATCAGACCTGGCTTGTGGAAATATGCCCCTTTTAGTTCTGTGATTACCCAGCCATGTTGGTGGCCTTGAAAGGTGCCCTGGCTCGGAAGTTGCTGGTCTCAATTCCACAGTGGGAATGATGGGACTGTACGAGTATGGTCTCAGCCGGGTCCATATGGTGGTTCCTGTCGTGGGGGATCCCCAAGACACCATAGGTTTCAATGCTAAACTGATCGAGTGACTTGGATGATTTGGGGCACCTCCATTTTAGAACACCATCTAGTGGAACCTACGCCATCGATCATGATCGACCTTCTGGTAATTAGTGAGCGTGATAGGACTGGAACTTGCAAATCATCCCAATACCATGCATATATGTATGGCATAGGGCTATGGCATACCACTTCCGGATGATCAGCTGCAGATTCAACCAGCGAAAGAGGATTCCACTGTAATTAAAAGAAACACTGGGCACGTTGTGCTGTAAAAAATAGATATAAACATACCATCTATGGATCTTTCAGATCCCCTCGTGGCAAATCCTCGCACCTGCGACACATTCGATGCTGCTTTCACCTCCACTCTGGAGGGCGGTCGAGGGAGCCTCAACTGAAGCCGCTGCTTTCAGATGTTGATACCAGCCAGGGATGGCTTGGTGCGTTGAAAATACCCCCAAAAATTCAGTAGATATCTTGCCAGAGCAGACTTGAAGTCTTTTTTCTTCGGTGGTGCAATTTTTGTCCAATTTCCAGAAATTTGACATAATTCCCCTCCACTAATGAATTGATTGCCACATGCTTGAAAAGAATTTGCCATCTGGTGCCCACTCGGTATAGCTGAGAAACTACCTGTTTGGAATTTGCAAGTCCTCTGGCCTCTGGGCATCCAAATATTTCCTGGTTGGTGCCTTCAACCAAATCAAGCATTGAAAACATCTCCAAACTGACCATCAAAATACTTGAGAACGGAAGTCATCATCATCGGATGCTTGGGATGAAAAAACGAAACTCCAACCCTCTGAGAGTAACACACACACAGATATATATTACCTATAACAAAAAATGAGATAAATTAATGTAAAACAGCATATTTGAAAACATTAAAAACACACAATATCTATAAGGGATCATGACTTTGAATGAGTCAATCACTGTCGCCGTGCCACGAGAAGCGCGGCCGCGGATCGGCCACCAGCGATGGCATGGGAGGTGCGAGGGCCAACCTTCAGCGCCAGGGGATGTGGCATGATCTCACATGGGTCTCTCTTCGAATGGGATATGGCATTGATAGGGCCAAAATGATCCGAAATGGCTATCTTGTGCTATCTTCACATTGGAAATATGTATCAAATCAAACATGGCTAGCTGGCTGCTAGGCTAAGGGCAACTCCGGTTCCAGATGAACTGCAGTTGGTGGGTTATATTCCTCCCCGTGTGCGGAACGCATCGCAGCAACAGCAGGAAGATCCAAAGCGTCTTAAAGTGATAATAATGAGCAAATATCAGCACACACTGCAAGTGAAAGTGGAAATGCCTACAGATCTTCAAGTCAATCCCTCGCACATGATGTCCACAAATAAGAGTGCTTCCAGCTCCATATATTGCCTTTCCTCCACCACCAAGCCTGCTCCCTTTGGACAAGTTGCTGATACACACCGTCCTTGCCGGTGTTGTAATATCGCTCCTCTCGGGCTGCACCATCATGTTCCACCTTCACATGGCCACCATCGCACCGGACCTCCAAAATGGTTCCAGTGGGTTCCACCAGCCATCGGGCCAACTGTGGATCCAGCACCACCACGTGGTCACCCACTTGGGGCATCACGTGTTGCCCCAAAATGCCTCACGGACAGCGTTTCCCATGAAGCCAGGCGAAATTCGAATTTGAAAAACGGAGCAATCTGGGATGATCTTGGGGCGCTATGCATATCAAGTGCGAAAAATCATGAACATTGCACAGCTACTATCTATAGCTGAGATTTGTTCTCATTTTTATGAGGGAATATTTGGGCATGTTCTGAATCTTCTGAGATCACCCGTTCACCAACCCCAGATGCCACGAAATCTCTTCAAGCTACATTGCTGCCGCGAACCTGCTTGCGAGCTCGCAGCGGTCCTGAGCTGTCCACAAACGTTGAAGACAGGAAAGCCTTGGGCCTTGGACCTTACTTTACCATCAGATTCTGGGTATCCTGGAAAAATCCCTCACCAGCTCGAAACGCCTTTGGAAGGCTGTCAAATGTTAACAAGATCCTCACTCACAAGCAAAATCTATCCCCTTCCCTTGCGCCTTGTTGTTCTGACATGGTGGATTTGAATGGATTTGATGGCATTCCCCGTTTTCAGCACCTCTATTTTGACGTGTCTTCGTTGCTTAAACTCGTTAAACCCCCAGGTTGGAACAACATATTCACTCTGAGAATCGTCAGGCCACGTTGTCCCAGCGGTCCCCCACCGTTGTTGGCTAAGGCCCACTTTCAAATTAGGAAAGTGAAAACCCTAAACTCTGCTTGGTTAATTAAAGTAAATGTCCACTTTCCATTGTTACAACTTTACAGCTCCCAATTCTTCTGTGAATTATTGTTGTACAACTACCTTCAAATGAAAAGCCTGTCCTTTACTGTCTACATTCACATGTTCTTGCTTGAGGATGCTTCGGGTAATAGCGCGCAATGCGGCCACGGCATCTCACTCAGTGTCCCATCAAACCACTCGCTAGCTGCGTCGTCGTCCTCCTGGGCAGGTGACATTGACGTTGCACAGAAACCCCAAGAGATTTCATCTCTCTTTCTCTTTATGTTTCTTTGTTTATTTGGAGGTTTCATAAAATGGGAGTACCCCTAAATCATCCATGTTTTAAGGGATGTTCCAATATAAACCATCCAGCTATTGGGGTATCCCGGTATCCCCACTTGTGGAAACCCCCATGTGGTATTCTTGCAAATTATGATCACCCGTGGCATCCTTTCTGAGGTCAGACAGTCAGGGCGCAGGAAGATAAGCAAGGACCAGCAGTTTCAACCCTCTAGTTAAACATACTCAGTCAACAATAGGTCATACAAAACCATACAAATATAGATCGGATTAAATCGGTTGAATTCGGCTGATATCAGTTGTCTATAGTTATAGTTACATCTTTCATTGCCAGGTTCGGTGCTGCAAGCCAATGCCGCAAAAATAAACCATCCCCAATGACTCACCAGAAGTGGCTAGTACAAAACCTCCAAACTTTGAGGCATCTCCGCCCAACGGCCGAGCCTCCAGCGCATTTCGGATCTGGTGTCGAACGCTTTGGACCTGCAGCGCGGAGGGATAACCGGTCAGCGGTATCGCCTGGAATTCGAGTCGCGTTGACATGGAAAGCACCATGTGTACAAACATTCAAAATCGTTCAAAGAAAACACTGACATCGAGTCAAACATGAAACACATGTTACATGTTTGATATACACAGTTACACAGCATGCTAACTTTCAAAACGCCGCCCCATGCCCACCCAACATCTGCCACAATGCTACCCCTGTCACCTGATCATGAAAGCTGCTAGCCCCAAACCCCGCCATGGCGAAATAGAGCAGGGCAAGATACGGTAAGACTCAGAGCACACGGCCCCTGATATTGATGGATTCAAATGGATTCTGGCTCATGAATAAGTCACGGCTGAATTGCTGAGTTCTGGGTGATTTGTTGGATGAGTTATGTAGAATATCTCTCCAAACACATCAATTGGTTTTTCATGCAGATGATTCCTGGACAAGTCCCTTGTTGATCGCCCCAGGCTTTTTCCAAGCTGCTCTGCTGAGGAGTCCATCTGAGGTGGCTCCACTTGAGCCTATCCTCTGCAACTGTTCCAGGGAAGCTGCAGTTTCCAGGCGGCCTATTGGCGGTACAAGTTTCATATTATGAGTCAAAATCCATTAAATGCAACATATACACATGCATAAGCATACCTGAGAAATCCACCTGTGCAAAAAGATTGCCCTCAGTTGAAAGGACAATAATATTCGCTCGCAAGCCAAACTTTCGACCTTTGGCTCAAAAAACGACCTTTAGATACCACAGCATACATAAGCCATACTGATGAACACTTTTTTTCCCATAGCTAATGCACATCCAAGTCTTTGTGTACCCTTTCATGCCGTCTTAACAACACTGCCGCTTTAATGAGATAAAACTCCAAGACCCTCTGTGTCAGCACACGTGAATCCACTCGTCTTCCAATTCTGCACACCCGTCCCATTACATCTTCGTTCTGGCTGCAATCCCAAACAGCTGGGTTTAACACATAGATGCACCCACGCTGCAATGCCCAGTAAAGTTCCAACAAACAATGTTTGTGAAAATGGCACTTGGGTTTGACCCCAAATAGGCACAGCTGTTGACGCATGCAAAAATCAGCTAGGTAGGTATACCCATTGAGAAAAGATTGTCCGGTCTCATACAAGTGTGCAGCACACGTCCTATGCAGGAACATCCCATGCTTGTAAGTAATCTCAAACCAGTGCAAGGACAGCTCGGCTGTTGTCAGAATCACTGACAAGACTTCCCTTCTGACAGGATCAGTCTCCTCGTTCAAGAAGCCCCTTGCTGCAGCGAGAATCCACTCACATAGCAAGCTAGTGTCAGAACCCTTGCTGTTAGTCCACACATAGGATCGGGCATTTTTGTACTGGAAAAAATTCTTTGTGAAACTCCTCAATGCTGCAGATTTGTTGACTGCCCGGAGATAGAGAGTGAAGTGCCCGTGTGCAGCTTCTAACTGAACTGGCATACCACCGGGGTCATTGCCAAAATACCCCCATTTCATCCACAGGAAAATGCAGCCCGCAGTGAAATCACGGTAGACTCCCAACCGAAGAGTATGGAACCCATAATTTCGGTACAAGGCTTCGGGTCGCTCTTGGTCAAAGGGAATGTCAATCAGGCATGGCAATTCCAAATCAGACCATGGACGTTCTACATGGATCGTGGGTTCCCAGCAAGGATGAACTGTGAAGTCCTCAGCTGGAAAATTGGCATCGCCTGCGAGGCACTGATGGCACATGTTTAAATATCGAACACGTCCCTGGTGTTCAAAACCTCGGGTCAGATTGGCTATCTTGGTCACCCATTTCAAGTCTCCTTTGGACCCTACTATGGTGATGCGATATGTCACGCCATTGGCCTGCAAGCCATCAACAAACAATGTCTTCAGTTCAGCAGCCAAAAAACTAATGAGCTCTTTGGTGAGCGTCTTGTACTCTTTCCACCAAGTTCCAGGTAGCACAAAAAGTGGAAAGTGCTGTAAAAACGAGTGGCTCTTGGTGTTGTGACGCAGCAAGGGCAAGAGGGGATGTTGCCATCCATCATCCTCTCCATAAGGTGGATCCCAGCAGCCGATGGTTTGACAGTCAGTGCATGTTGAAGAATGCCCCTTGATGCCCAGTACACTTTCTAGCATGAAAACTGTTGTTTGTGAACGCCTTTTCCCTCGTCCCTCATCACCATGGACGGCAAATGGCACCATTTGATGTAAAGGGTGGCCCGATGAAAGCGCTTCATGGGTATCATGATACTGGGAATACCCCTGCCAAAAAGCTCGCACAGACTCCTTTGCTTTGTGTGCGTCAGCAGTTCCAAAGATAACCACTGGATGCTTCTCGATCAAATACTTCAGCAATTTTTTGGGATGAATGTAATGCACGTCCAGGAAAGAACCATCATCGCACTTGTACGGATACACATCCAAAGGGATTTTCCAAGCTACACCAGCCCTCCGAATCCACCGATAAGCATTCCTTGCAACATTGTTTTCATCACTAGTAGTTGGCACAGTCTGGCCCATGTCATGGCGGGCAGCTGAGTGCAATCGCTTGCACAGCTTTGCTGGAACCTCAGCACCAACCAGCGCTGGGGGCACCATGGAGAAATGAGAGATGGGAAGGACTACAGGAAAATAAAGTAAAAAGTGGAACCTGATTGAAATGATCTTGCTTCATAATTCTTGGGATTTCACAACATGTGGACAAGTGGAGTGATCGCCAATCTTGGATAAATACGGTCACTGGCTTCTAAATGAAAGGGTTCAAGTTCTGGTACCATGTTACTAATGGGCACTCCTGTGAATTTGTGCTATCATATCCTGGGCTGACACTACTCAACACCCCATAAATATGGTATTATGGAAACACAAGTATGGATTGATTTCTCAGCGCCCCACACCATCTGAAATGGCTTCTGCAAAAGCCTCCACAAAAGGACGCTTCTTTGTAGATGTGGTAGCGGTATCAAGCGCATTGCCTGGCATGTGGATGACCAGGGAATGAACTCAGGCCTTCAAATTTCACACAATGCTTGCTACTACCAGATCCGCATCATTTGTTTTTCCACTCTTGTAGGATCTTCCGGATTCAGCGTTGCCACTTGGTGTGGCGGGCCATCAAATGCAAAGATTGGAATTGCATTGGAGCAGGTGCTTTTAGTAAAGCATGTGCCCATGTGACATTTGAGACCATGAAGATATGTGGCTAGAGAAGCAAACAAGAAGGTCAACTTGTTTTAGGTATAAAAAATCTTTATTACTGTTCTTTTGTTTGATTGGAATGGTCTTCTTGGGGGCCACATTCTGATCTCTCAGAGTAATTAAAATCCAAAAGCGGTTTCTACTTCTTAGCCTTAGCCTTTGCCTTCACCTTGGGTGTAGGGGCTGACTTGGCTTTTGCTTTGGCTGCTCGGGCGCTAACTCTGCGCACCGGCTTGGGTTTGCTCCCGGTGTCAGGTCCAGAGCCTTGACGTGGAAGAATCGGCCTGCTGGCTCAGCAGAAGGGATAGGGCAGGGCAAGCTAGTATTGGCCACAATAGGCAGCAGAATTCAAAGATCTGTGTGTTTAAACTGTCTTTCCATCAGAAAAAAATCTTAGTTTTTTTCAACATATTTATTTTGTCTAATTGCCAAACCCCTTTGGTCTATGATTTGAAAGCCCATTGGATACAGCAGCACCCTGCCTCATGCGGAACTCCAAGTTCACACTTTCCACTGCCCTGGGCCGGGCCATGTGTCAACAAGGCCCACATTTTTTCTTAAACCCATCGAAAAATGTGGGGGAGAGAACCAAGTAATGTGGGGGAGAGAACCAAGTAGATCTGAGACCCCAACGTGAGTTTCGCTTTCTTGTAAGCTTCTTCCAAATCATTTTCATTCCTGAGACCGTGGAAACATTTTTCTGAACAACATGTGAGGGGTACAAAGCATGGACATCCCACAATTTCTACTGTTTGCTGGGAAAGTTCTGTTCAGTGAATCCATGCACCACACCAAGGGTGTAAAGCTTGTCAATGTCGTTGGAACTGGACTTCAGGTCCGACATCACGGCCTCCAGCTTTGCCTTCATCCTCAGTTGGCCAGGGCGCCTGGGCAAATGATGCCTTGAGTGGAGTGGGTGAACTTCATCAGAGGACTTTGGGGTATCCAATTTCAACATCTACATCCAAGTTGAAACTCTTGCAAGTATAGGATCAAATATATCTATGTTTTTTATTTATACAAGCTAGACGAGTTGCTGCTGCTGCAGATTTGAAAGGGTTGCCCCTTCAAATCGCTCAAGACCTTTCTCCAATTTGCCCATCCTCTTGGCCAGGCATGTCCTTGGCCAAGAAAAGGTTTTAGTAGCAAAGTAGCTGAACACAAAATAGAAAAGTAAGAGGCCAAAGAAAAATAAAAGCCATCTCAACTAGATATGTTGTAACCTGATGTTCGATGAGTTTCATCATTTTAGGGGCAACTGATGACGGAAGTTGGTCAAGCTCGAGTTCAGGCAAGCCTGCCTTCTGCCTTTCCTTCATGGCACGCTCCTCAGCATCCCGGGCCTTGCACTGCGCCTCATCCAACTCCAAATCGGAATCATCTTGTTCAGAACCTCCACATATTTGATTGGGGGGTTGATGGCTATAGTACTTGGTGGCTGCCATGGGATGTGCAATTCAAGGAGCCTAGTTCTCACATGGATTTAGATGGTGTTTCAGTAGTAAGCAAGCATTCAGCATACCTGGCCTGTCTCGCCATCATCTCGTTTCTTTTCGGGTTTTGCAGGGCGGGGAGCTTTGGAACCCTGGGCACTGGAATCAGTAGATGCCTCAATCTTTGAAATCTTTGAGACATCCACATTGAAGTCTTTGATCCGTTTGTCACCGGGTCCACCCAAGCAAAGCGGACGTTCATAGCTACTCAAATCAGCTCCTTTCTCTTCCCAAGACAGCTTCCTTTTGAAAGAAGTGGTGCTGCTTCGCCTTACTTCCACAAGGGTTTAGTAGGGGATGAAACAAAAAGATCATCTTCAAGTCATGGACTACCAATCAGATTCTGGTTTTCAAGCTTTGGATTTTCAACCAGTCAGTTGCAAACAAGATACTTCTGGCTAGCTCTGACCGCCGTTTCAGCCCAATATAAGGAGGTGCCCTCATAGCGATCACGCCTGAGCCAAGGCTTAAAACATTTCAAAGCATCTTGTAACTTACAACAGTAAAAGATGCGATGGTTGAAAGGGCAGCGGGCAAGAAGCTGTTCAACAAGAAATCATTTGCCAACTACACAGACTGGTTGATGTGAAAGCCTCATCAAGAGCTTGGGATTTTCCATTGCAGCTCGTTTGACAGCGTCAACTTTTTGCCTTAGCCGCAAGTCATTTTCAAAGGCAAAATGTGTAGGCCAAGTAAAACTAAAGCCATGAGGGCACAAACATTCACAATCCCAAATGCTGGTTTTTTGACCTAGATACTGCGTCCATCCCCATACGGTTTTCATACAGTCCTCGCTCATGTATTCCCCCTCAATCGTCAGGTCGTTGGCAAGCAAGTTCTCCTGGATCAGCTCCAGCTCCTCGATGAACACTTCCTGCGAAGGCAGATCAAACGGGCTGAGGATAGAGTGTATGCTACTTGAAACATGTTGGGGTACAAGTGGGCCGTACAGGCGCCCCATCTCCATCCAACATGATTGGAACTATAGGTTGGTTTCAGAATTTGACCTTTTGTGTCCACTCAACATAACAAAAAATCTTTAACCACAACGGTCCGGATTGTAGCCACAGCTTTGGAAAACCTGCTGCAACTGAAGTTTGCCCTTCTTGGTGTGGAACTGTTTGCGAATCTGTTCCGAGACCTTTGTATTGCCTTTCGCATCGACCCTCATCAAACGGTGTAATCTCAAGTTAATGGCATTCTCAGACAGTCTCAGTTCCCCTGGGATTGGGCGATCCCCATCCTCAGACACATCAGCCACTGAACTCTCAGTCTCCACGGTGGTTTCTGGGGATCCCTCACATGACTTGGGAGAAAAGACTGGTACCTTTGGTGTCTGTGCTGCGCCCCGAAGGAGTGGCACACGGTGGTGGAGCAAGGGCCTCCTTGGCCCCTGGGGCTGAACATGGCGGGTTTGGGAGTACTGGTTCACCCTCCAAGTTAGGACCATCATCTCCACCCATGGCTCCATCCTTCCTGGTAGGATACCCCTTGGATTCATGAAGTGAACTATCGGGACAATCTTCAGGGGAATTCGGCACAGCATTGTGTGGAGGCACAGGGACGGTCATCGTTTGATCACAGACATCTTGATTCAAAGTTCCACCTTCTGGCAATGGTGTAGTCGGGGAATAGTAACTAGTCCTCGGTGTCCCAACCTAAGTTGATTGAAATTAAACCACCACATAATGTTAGACGAAGAAATACAATAATATTATACAACAACAATTATCAATGTGCAAATGTGGGAATATTTCAAAATATTGGGTGCCTGAAACTTTGATTTTTTAGTTGGAAGTTAAAAAGTTTCGGGCACCCCCTATTTTGAAACATTCCCAAGTATTTTGGACCCCTGCCCCTGTCAACCCAAAAAAACATTATCTTGCAAGGCATTGCTAAGATCATCTAAAGTACATCGTTCTCCACCTCCACATCGGAATCAGACTCTAAGTTGATAGTACAGTTAACCCCAAAGGACTGTAGGGCAGCCTTTGACCACAACTGCCACTTCTGACTGGCCGGGTTGGTTGCCTCAATCGCTTCCTTGCCTTTCTGAGCAAGCAAGGTGCCTGGTGAAGAGGCCTCCATCTCCTCCTTGACAGCAGTTGGGGTCCTAGGGTTTTCCTCAGTGCCATCTGAGAAGTCATTGATCTGGCTGAGCCGGGATAGTTCAAGTTCAGCATCACGCAACTCCTTGATGCATTTGGAGTACAACCAGGTAAAGGACGGGGGAATCCAACTTTTGAATGAAGATTTTATTTGGTGGATTGTTTTTCAAGAAACAGTATGAAAGGAACCATCACTTCAGGTTCTTGAAGGGTTCCCAACATCCATTTGTGAACGTGTGGTTGGTGAAGGCTCCCACATGAACCAATGATCCCCGGAAATCTACCAAAGCTAGGTCAAGTAGCTTGCATGGCTGCTACCAACTCATCGTTTTGTTCCAGCTTAACTTGGGAATGTAGGTGAGAAGGTTGTTCGGCCACAGTCCGCACTCTCCGATTAAGCGTGTCTGTCGACCATGTTTGGCTGACCGTCCCTTTCATCTCGATTGAGATTCCGGGCTACTTCCCCTGATGTTTGAACTGAGCCTTTCCCTAAATACAACAAAATGATGTGTCACTGCCATGTGCTGCTAACAAGCATTCACGACATGAGCACAAGTAGTACTTGGGTAGTCATTCTTCATGGCTTGTAGTATTCAAGGGGCTGAATCATACCCAAATGGCCCAGGAATTGCAACTACCCAAGTATGGTTTGGTGTCGTTTGGCATGGATCCACCGTTTTTTCCCATTCATGCCTTTGGTTGCGAAGTACTGGTGGGCAAGCCAGACCCAGGGCACTAACAGAAAGTTTCACAGCTTGGTGAAGCATTGAAATGCTATCAATGTATGTTGAAAAAATACAATTTTTAATTTTCGCCCTTTCGTCGGGGGTTTTCGCCCTTTCGTCGGGGTTTTTCGCCCTCTCAAATTTTGAATTTTTCAATCCTAAGCACCCAATTGTACCACATTGTGGGTTCATGTGACCAAAACGGTTCACTTTTATTGGTGAAGCAGCTATGACCGCTCCTCCAATGAATCATTGGCTTTCGCCAAAGATTCCCACAAAAGTTGGTTCCCAATTCTTTGCTAAGGTGTGAAACCCTCGCCAGTTGGAAGGGATATTAAGCCCTTTGGCACCACAAACATACCTCAGACACCCGGTAAGTTCTGCATCGGCCCAGGCTGTCCACACGGACTTCAAAAGAAGATCTTGGAGTGTGGTGGCCTCGTTCACCTCGGCGCAGGGGGCTCATGGAATTCAAGCCCAGCCACCAACCATGTAATGGGTTGTTGGATATCTTTATGTTTGGGTGAACATTAAGCCTGGATGGAAACCCATAACAACAGAACTAAGTTTGGGGGGACCCTACCTGTTGGCCACTCCAACCAACTATAGAACCTACCCCCATGAAACTGCATATTGCCCCCAATTTAGAACACACGGGTTTTTCCCGAGAGCGTCTGAGCGAAGGGTTCTTCTAAAAGTTGGATCTGCATATCTTCACATCTTCACATCATCACATCTTCACATCTTCACATCTT
>BGPT01001225.1:52293-112741 GCA_003297045.1 Symbiodinium sp. clade C Y103 | reverse complement strand
GAAGCGGATAGGCAATAATATACTGACACTATTGGTCGTGTTGTTTTGTGCCTGTCTTGCTCCGAAAAGCAGAAAACTAGTTTGCAAATTCAATAAAGCGTATAGAACGAAGTACAAACAATAATAAATAATCAGTGGCAAAAGCAATAATAATCTCATGGAATCGCTTGGGTCCTTTTTTTTNATTGATTTTAAAAGGGAAAGAAAGGGAATGAATTGACCGACCTGCCGAGCCCCAAAAATATTTATTATTGCTTTTTGACGTTCCGTTTTTTTTATTTTTCATTTTTTTTTTTTTTAGGGGGGGGGTGTTTATTATTGTTTTTCAAACATTACACCATATATATCCATATATATATATATATGTCCATTGGATTTTCCCAAGCCATTCAGAAGTCATCCAAGTCTCTGTTCCTCTGTAGGTTCCAAGCCGAAACGCTTCACCTCGCGCAGAACGGCGTCGCGACTTACCGTCACGGGCAAAATGATTTTGCCTCGGTCCCTTCCCGACGACCGCAAAACAAAGCAAGGGAGGTAGCTAGCTACCTTAGGCAGGTTCCACATATTATGGGGATGGGATTATACAGTTGGATTTGCAATGAATTGCATCTCAGTTGGTGAGTGATAAGTGATAAGTGAGTTGTGACCATATTGCAAGCCAGCTTGATGTGGAATATATCCTAGTTATTAGCCTGGCTTGTGATCACCAATTGCTAATTGGGATGGACCGCCAAGTAGACAGGTTCCAATTTACTTCTGGTTTGGGAACAATACACTGTACATTTTGTACTGTAAATGTACTGTATGTAGTTGTACCTGTATGTAGTTGTATCATGAAAATGTGGAACACCCAAAAACAAAATCCAATCTGTCAAGGTTTGCTGCAAGGAATAGCTGAATTAGTCTTTGATGGCTCCGCAAAAGTAACGTATTCCTCCAGTTGGTTGATGCCCTGTCAATGGTTGACAACTTGTTGTGGTTTATACTTGTGACTTGGGGTTGCGGTTGGGATTTATAATGAAATGGGTAGAATGCCATGATGAGTTCATCCCCCAAAGTTGGGCAGAAACCCTATATCTATGATTGGAACCCCGAAGTATGAGATGTTTCCCATCTAATCCGGAAAAGCTACCCTCCAGGCTCCAGGAATTTAACCTGACATTGGACAATCACCAATTTAGTTCCATGGTTATCCGGCATTTTCCCGCTAAAGCATTTCAAAAAGTGTGATTTTCCATGTAGTCATGTTGGTTTATACATAGAGGGTATAACCAAATTGGGCTTCCCATCATGGGCCATGGGTGATAAATAACACAATATAATACATAATCAGTCCCAATAAACCAGGTACTGTAGCATAACCCTCTATACTATGTACTAACTCATGCAACTAATCAACGGGGTCAACTTGTCCCTGCTTTCATGGCAACCCTTTCCATTCGATCTTCTATGCCAGGTGCGATCCCGATGGTAGTCAATCACGAACTTGAAGAGGTCCTGATCTCCTGCCACACAGGTGCCATGGCCGTTGACCAAGGGAAACGACTCAAAATGCTTCGCCATGCTTCGCCACTGGGCGGATGATTGAAATACCTGAAATTTTAACAGTTATTGATTTATCATGATTTATCTATCCAATTGTCAACCGTTCGTTTGTGGATGGTTTGAAGATTTTTGTGATCATTTATTCAATCTATATCTGTTCCAACAAACGTTCATACGATTTACATCCAATTTTTCTGGATGGGTTTATTGGATGTAAATTGGAATTATTGGAAAAAATTGGATACAAACCCAATGGAGATTTAAACCTTCATACGATGATTCTTCCGGTGGGTGGGTTTAATCTCCATCTCCAAATCTGTCTATTGGGATCACCACCCCAGTGGGAGAGTCCCAGGGTTTGCCTGGTGGCATCAGCTCCATGGCGAGCTGGGAAAACCGCAGGAATTCCCTATAGATGGAGGTAGCGTAAAATTCATTACAATCTATATGTAAACAATCTATAAGTGTCAATTATAACTAAAATTATAACTAAAACTTACAATCAATGACAATTATTCTATAATTTAAACTAAATAATATGGAGGTATAAATAAATGGGACAATCAATGACAAGCATCTAAAAAATCAGGGGATTCACCGGGATAGAAATCAATTCCTTCCCGATCTTCAGCATCACTTCTGGTTTTGGTGGACCATGAAGTCGCCCTACATCCAGACCCAGCGAGGGTCGGACGGAATTGAGGTCAGGAGTTCATACCACATGTCGCCATGCGGGCAGAGACATCATTTGTTGAAAGGGGATCCCAAAGACGCAGAGCCTTCTGTACTCAAAGTTGGCAATGGAAAAATCCACCATTTAATACCATAAATCATTCATAGATGTCTTTCCCATTGAAACCTCCCTTTATAGGGGATCTCCCAACTAGCCACATTTGATGACACCACAGGGTATATGTACCTTCAAACAATTCTTGACTGATCATGAGCAGCCCTCAGGGCATGTTGATGCAAGCTATTTGGACCGGGATTGCACTCCAGGGAACTTACACGAAGTGAAATATGCGATCTTCCTCTCCTGTTACCCAAAGTACCCAAAGGATACCTCTATTTGTATGATTTTGTATGTATATACAAGGAACCCAACCATACCAAACTAGCGTTAATCATGAGATGAGAAGCATCCGTAGTTCTCAGGTGGTCAGATATCAAGTACATAGCACGAATTGTACCGTACAATCCCGTTTGAGTGTGGAGATAATGGGATACTTATTTTCTGTTCCACGCGGACTTGCAATGTCAACCCCGGAATAATAAACCCTGGTTGAAGAATTACGGTGGTTCCCTCCGAATGTTCCCCCTCCCAACGATCAATATAGCCTCAGGGGTGATTGCAAGATCCGCTGTTGCATTAATTACTTCAATAGTCAGCACAAAAAGCCGCATCATCCCACACCACCTCCCCCTAGACCTTCCACGAAGATGGGCTTGTCATCCTTCTGATCCTCCGCCAATTGGGTCAACAACGAGGTCGGATGCAAACTCAACGTGGGCTCCCGGAGCACTTGGTAGATCTTGCCACCCCTCAGGTGAAATTGGACTGATGCGGAGATGGTGTTTGGAGTCTTTGGCATCTGGTGAGAAACCCAGGTCTTTCAAGGGTCAAGGGTCCCGAAACTTTTCGTAGGGGCATGTAGATTCAGATGGCTTTGGGTCAAGTCACTATACGGGACTACGGGACCGGTTATCTTTCGCATCTAAAACATTCTAAAACCATCCATTTTGGAGGACGAGGTTGTGCCCATCCCCCAATGGTCTTGGGAAGTCTTGGGTCAAAAGTAACCCAACATTGGATGATGATGATTATCATTATCACTATCATTATCACGTTATTTTTATGATTATGATTATGGTGATGATTCTAGATCCCCAAAAATAACATTATTTTCTGGTGGGCGCCTTGGGGACCTAAATTTGGACCCATACCAAAATCATGGGATGAACCCTAACTGGGTATAGGTCAGACTTGGTCATCCCCAAAACCAAAAAAAAAAACATAGACTGAAAATCACCAAAATCTGTGGTCCGCTGGGTCTGAAATGATCCAAGCTGCACATTGAAGGAGACCAAATCTGAAGCCTTCGACGAAGACATGGCCCACCGCACCACGCCAAGAAATGGCGAAGCAGCGAAGCTGCTGCGAAGCAGTCAGCTTATGGTCCCAAAGAGGGATGAGAATGCCAGCAAACAAGTCAGAAACAGGGATTCAAACCCAACACAAATAGTTGTTGATCCAAGAAACGGGTGGAAGATTTGACTCGGTTTTTTGGAACAATTCATGTTGGATTGATCCTTTTGTTGGTCGTTGAGCTGCTTCTAAAGGTTGACAATCAAACCAATAGAACATGTGAATGTGGTGTCTGAAACACCCGTAGTTTTGTCCAAAAAAGGCTGCAACAAACACATGGTGTATGGCCACATTCCCTGCACAGCCCGGGTATGAGATCTCCGACTTTGACCCATGGCCATCCATTCATAAAAATCCCCAGATGTTTGAAGGACGAACTTATCCGAGCTAAAGGGTGAAGCCATGGGCATGTGTACCTCCTGAAATTCCATGGAGTTGCTGTCTTCTCTCAGTGGAACTGCGAGTGGGACTTGATTCTTAGAAGTCTTAAATCTTGATCTCGGTGTGGGCATGCCCCAGCATGTCAGACCTCCTTTGACCTTACTGCTCTTCACATTGGACCATTGAATAGTGTTGATCTGGACTCTTGGATACTATGATACTCAAGTCCAGTTTCAGACTTCATCCAGTGGCCAAATTGGGAGTTTCTTCGATCGGGACAAAATCCAATTAGGCGTGTTCAAGCCATCGAAACTGGTAGGAAACTCACCAACCCGAAGCAACATGTCCTTGCTTCTATTCCCCTCATTCTGGGCAGGACCATGCTCACATCCTTGATCCCTCCCTTTCTGAAATCAGCAAAAGCTATGGCAGCTATGGTAACCCAATGATAGACCATCCAAGAAGCCAATCATTTGGGGGTCATTTGATACTATTCCAAATAAGTGTATAGACAGTAACTAAAAAAAAAAGAAACGGGATGGCCTATCATTGAACATATCTGGTTAATGTACACCATTATAAACCCATGTTTCATTCTGAACCCCCAGAAATTCAGTGCATTGGACGGACGTGAGAGGGGACATGCGGCAGTCATTTTTTTGTCTCTAAGACAACTGTTGCAGTTGGATCCACTTTGGTAGCGGCTGGGCGCTTAAAATGGTCTCTGAGGGACGGTCGAAACTCAGGTGCCCCGTCAGAACAGCCTTCGGATTAAGCCGCAACACCATTCCATGAAATAGTGATTGGTTAAGAGTTAAGAACGGGATTCTGATCATGGATGATCATGGATTACCATAGTCCCAATATATAAAGGGATTTGGGTGGTACAATCCCCGAACCAATCATCAACAGGGGTTGTGTCTAGGTCCATTCAGATCTCGTTGGATGGTTTGTGGAGTGCTAAATTAACATATCCCAAACCCACAGAAACTGTGAGATTTCTATCAGTTTTCAGGAAGTTCCAACAAAACTTCAGGAAAACATCTCATATCTTCGTTGATTTTCGGCCCCATCCCTCAACTGTGCGGTGATTTTCACGGCGGATGCATGTCACGCAGGGCGAAAACTGCTCACCAGATGGGCTTGAAAGCCTGGCGAGATGAGCCACCAAGTAGTGTCTGGCAATTGTGCAAGGGAAATCGATGATACCTATGAAATTAATTGAAAGATATTGAAAGTATGGATTTTGGAGATAATGTACGAATTACATCTAGTAAATATATGTCAGTATCATATTCAAGGTTTCAAGGGGTAAGCGCCCAAAAACAATTGCCACATTTTTGGCCAACAGCATCAGCCACACGGCTTGGACATCTTGGCAGCAGCCCCCAGTTTTGTACAGTAAGGGTCTGAAAAAAATCCCTTGTGGACATTGCAATTTGATGAAATTTGACAATGAAATTGCAATTCCAATACTTGCAACTTTTTCTGATGGATATAGTCTCTCGTTATCTTTTGTTGACCTTTAAATCTGAAAGTTCAGTTAACAACTACGTACAGTAGCCAGCTGCATCATCATCCCTCCACCCAACCAACATCCCATTGAAACCCCGCCAAGTGGCGATATCAAACCATCCGGCAGCTAGGACTGAGACGGTGAAGGAATATCCAAAGGAACTGGCGAAGTCCAACAAACTCTCCGACCTGGGTCGCCGGTCGGAGAATTGATGCGGCTTGGCTGGTTCAGCGAGGTTGCCCTATAAATGCTATATACCCTCTGGTCAACTAACAGTTTGCTATTGAAAATGGCCATTTATAGTTGATTTTCCCATTAAAAAGTGTTATTTTCCATAGTTACGTTAGTTTCCCAGATGATAAATGCTATATTAAAATTATAGGCTGATACTCCAGTGGCCAATGATTGAAACCTATGACACGTGGTTGGGGGATTTGGGTGCTCAGGGGACTGTAGAATTTGGCCTTGACATTCAGCCATCAATTCTTGAGAAGTCCCCAAATTGGACCAATATTGATGGATGAATGGACACCAATATTGATTAATGATGGTTATATTTGACCCAATTTGACCACTGTTGAACAATTATGTCATTTTCCCCCAAATTTAATTCTTAAGATTGATGGACACCCAACATCACTATGTGACTATGTCACAGTAAGGCCCCAGAAACATCCAGAAACTAGCTCCTATCCAATTCAGAAATCATTGCCAAGCCCTCCCCAGGCCAAGTTTTCTTTGGACACATATCCCAAAGTCTCCCACCAATCGAGAGATCCTGTCAACTTAAGCCTAAGAAAAAGATAGAACAACTGTTTTTCACAACTTCATTTCCATGGCTGCATGCACACCATGTACCTTCATTAAATTGTCAACCACAAAGCTCACCCAAACGCCATCTCTCCACGCATCTCCTCCAAGTCACGCTTCCAGCTGCGACACTTGCACGTGGGGGAAGAGACGGGCATAGATCGAGTCATGCTCGTTGACGCCCATCATGTCGGCCACTTCACGGGTGGAGACGCGAAAGCCTTCCCCCGTTTCCTGGGATATCTGGTGACCTGGTGATATCTGGTGGCTGGGAGGTGTTTGATACCCTTTCAAGCACTGGTCTATAGGTGGATTTATTGAAAGTTCACCTCATTTAACAAGCAATGATGTTTTCATGATCATGAATTTCATGTGCCAAACCGGCCCCTCTAGTTTTGACCTAAAAGGACAATATTGGCTGGGAAGCTATAGTTGGTTGGGGGGGCCAAAGGTGAAGCGAAGAACTCAGGCTGTCGCCTGGCAAATTCAGGACCAATGTGGCCACAAGCCCTCTGAAGGCACTCTCTGTCGGTGACTTTGCCAAGGAAAATGTATAAAACATATATGGAGACCATGATTTCCCATCAAACAAATGATTTTTGGGTTCCAACATACCTTCTGGCAATCAAACATGGCAATTTGAACATCCACCATTTTAGTTCGATGATTTTCCCATCAAAACCTCCATTTATAGTGTATTTCATGGTATTTCCCAATTGAACCAAGCTTAAGATTCAACAGCTCTTCCTGATCCCACTCCAAACGTCGGCCCCGTCGTCCCCATCGTCCAACGGAGCGTCTTCCGCGGCCTTGGCCACGGCGGCCTCGGCGAAGAGGCTGCCCAGCAGTGCCGCAATCGTCTCCCTCTTCCGGCGGTGATTCTTCCTGTGGCACTGCCGCATATGGCAACTGCTGGGAGGATGGGAGGATGGAAAAATGGTGGGAAAATCCGATCACGAAGTACCCTAAAACCCTAAAACCCTAAAACATGTAATGGGATATCATGGGATATCATTTTCTGAGATGTAATGGGATTTTATGAATTGATATGTTGATGGGTAGAATGGATACCTATACTATAGCTCTAAAACTAGGCCTATGGAATTTATGGAGGACTTGTTCAGATGGAGGTGCTTTGGAGGACTTGTTCAAATGGAGGTGTTTTTTTCTTGTCTTGGTTGATGTTGAGGATTGGATTGATTGTTGGATGACGTATAGGAAATATTGGGAGATGATCATCGAAAATTGATAAGCATGGATCATCCAGATTTCAGTTGGGATGCATGCTTAAACCAATCAGAATTGATCAAATAATCATGGCAAATGAAGATTGATCCAACATGTCTCATCCATTAGTTGTTTCTGATGTCTTCAACATGGAGCCTAAACATCCCTAAACCAAATGTTCCGGTCATCATTGGGATACCCTTCCCAAGTGGTATGCCCGAAAGTTGACGGTATATACATGTATATACGGTATATGCTTGACACACCACAACAAAACCTAGTTGGGAGAAGAACCAACATTCTAGCAATATTTTGCAGACAAGGAACTGGAACCAAACATGTTGCTAGCACATGTTCAATATTGTTCAATCACATTCGTGGCAGTGTCGGAAACTGAAGACCCCACAAACAAAAAACATGCAATATACCCATTTAACCTTTGACCAGTTTGATCCAGTTTGGCAAAATTATGGTAAACATCTGTAAATCACATCGTTTTGAGGGTCAATCTAAATGATCTTGCAATTACGAAAAGCCCTGATTTTCATCACTAGGATGCACTGTAAACATTTGGGTGTGTCTGAAAATAGGGTATATCCCTCATTATAGCCATTTTAGTAGGGATAATGATCATTAACCATTCGGTTTAGGGCTACACTATTTTCAGACAAACCCATGTGTTGGAAAACATAACCAGGTGTCCATTTCTGCCGAGCTTCTGACTCCAACCGGTCACTTTTCTCATCACCGACGGGAAGCACACCTCGTCCTCGACGATCCTTGGAAGGGCAGAGACACACCAGCAGTGTGGCCATGGTTCATGCAGTAATCTTCTAACAGAAAAATCATTGCTGTAAGGTTCAGCAGTTCAAATAGGTTCTATTCTAGGCAGTATTGTCAAACTTTTTTAAAAGGTGGAAAACAAATGGGATAAATCTATCGGTAAATCAACAAATAAACACCCTTTTGGGGGATGATTCATACAACCCCATTTCTGGCAAGGGAATGATTTAGGTCAACCATGGGTTCTATAGATGTCAACTGGCGAACAACCCACCCAATTTTCGGACACACCCGACTAGGACATTTATAATTCTCTCACTAAATCCCAAAAAATATCACGAAATCCCATTCAAACCTCATACAAATCACCATTTCACCGCAGTTTTCCATGGTTTTTCCATGGTTTTTCCATGGTTTTCACCGGCATTTCACGGCCCCTCCCCGTAGAATTCCGCGTCGCCGCCGTTCAGAACGCCCGAGGCGCCGTTCCTTCGGCACCTCCAAGCCGTAGCGCTGCAGCTCCCGCAGCACCGCGGAGCGCGAGACCGTCAGCGGCAAAATCACCTTGCCTCGGAAGACATGGGGAAAATCTGATTACTGGAATAATAGTGGAATTTTCGATGGATTATCTATGAATCAGTGGTACAATATCTCTGGAATATCCAGTTGATAGCCATGAATCATAGGGGATTATACTACCCTTTATATATTGGGGATTGCAATAATCCAATAGGGGAATCCCCATCAACCAACCAGCATAGTGGAATGATAGATGTAGACTGTGGGTAAAACAATGTCATGTTTACCACCCATGACTGGGAATGGTTTAATTATACCACCTATAAACATGGTGAGTCATTGGGGGTGGTTATGGCATTGTTTTACCAACATTATAGAATATTTGATGACTATGTTTAGATACTGTTATAGATTATCCAATATAGTATATCTAAGAATATATATATACATACTTATATATATATATGTATACATACTATGCAAGTTGGTGCCCCCAAAGGTAGAAGTTGGTTTATCAAATTCTAGAAACCATAGTGACTATATATATATATATACGTATAGGTTTATAAAGCATAGTAACTATAGATGTATCTAGGTTTACAATGGTTTGTAAACCATGGAAACTATAGATATCTCTATCATATATCTACCATAAAGTCTCGTTAAATTGGAGTTCTAAAGCAACTTAGCTGTGGGGCACCGCCTTGTGTGGATCTTGACGGAAAATGGTGATGTTACCATATCTTTTGCGTCGATGTTGGGGGAATCCTGAAGCTTAATCCTGCAAGCATGTGGATCTAACATGGTCGAGAACACGATGTGTTTTTTTGGGTAAAAGATGAAACAGTGGGGTATTTGTCCAACTGAAGTTGTAGGATTGGCAGTTGGGTAACCAAATCCAGGAATTCATTTTTTTAAGTGGAATATGTTCCCAACTTCCGACTGAATCTTTTTGTTGTTTCCTTTGAGGCATACCAGGGATGTTGAAAGTTCAACATCGCCAAGCTATCGAGAGTGGAGAGCGGATCTTGGTTCTACAAAAGCAGCCAGGTATGCCAGTTGGGAACGGTGTGTTCCTCAGTTGTCTCCATTTACAGATGTTTTGCCTACATATCTAGGATTTTCAATGTTTTTCCTAAAAAGATGATGATTTTCCTAGGAAGAATCAGGAAAATCCCATAAAATGACTGCTAACAGCACCAAAAATGTCCTCACCATGGCCCATGCTGTTGTGATTCTTCAGACACGTTGCGATCACGATGGTAATCGATCACGAACTTGAAAAGCTCTTGGTCACCTTTTACAGGGCTCCCAAAACCCCAGACAGGTGTGTCTGAACATTGTTTTACTAGGAAAAGTGCTGATTAACCTATGGGAAACTAACATAGCTATTGAAAATGGCCATAGAAATAGTGGATTTTTCCGTTAAAAATGGTGATTTTCCATAGCTATGTTAGTTTACCAGAGGGTAACCTATGGAATACCTATGGACTTTGAGGGGTAGCTACCTAGTTTTTAAGCAAACCCAGATACAAGGGGGCAACTGGGTAGATAACGGAGTAACACAATCAATCTCCGACCCCATGGCTATCATTGACATACAATGGGTTGAAGCAAACCTGAAAGACAAGGAACACCTATATATATGGAGCTTTCCATAAATGGGGGTAGTACCCAATAGCTGGATGGTTTCTGTTCATAGTGGAAAATCCCAAACAAAAATGGATGATTTGGGGCTACCCATAGAGGAAACCACTATATATACACTCTGGTATATTAACGTAGACCCTCAAAATCACCAATTTTTAGTCGGTTCACTAATCTTCCAACCCCTATCTGCCAGGGTCTATGTTAATTTACCAGAGGGTATATATATATATAGCATTATCCATAGTTTTATATATATATATATATCCATTGATATATGTTAATTTACCAAAGGGTATATATATATATATAACCTTAACCTATCTGCCAGGGTCTATGTTATACCGAAGGTTCCATTATCCATATATCAATAACTACCGAACCTTCCACGAAGATCGGTGTCTCTGTGGGTTCCTCCTCTGCCATCTGTGTCAGAAGCGAGGTCGGGTGCAAACTCAGCGTCGGCTCACGGAGCAACTGGTAGATCTTGCCACTCCTTGGGGATGGGTGAAAAAAACATGGGATATGCTACATGTTGATGATACACCATGAGATTTAAGGGATATTATTTCATGATGATTCTCTATGTTTCTGTGGGATTTGATGGAATTAATTGGAATATATTGGAATTTAGTGGATTTTAAATGAGCTTTTGATGAGGTTTCAGTGGGATTTTATTGGGAGTTCAATGGGTTTTCATGTGACCCAGTTGGGTTTTGATGGAATTTAACAGACCAAAACAGGGACCCAAATTCAACCAGAATGGGGATACAATGGTGGTATAACAAGGACAAATTCTTATGGGATATGTCATGGGATATCGATTATCACCACATATGATACGTGGGGAAAAATGGGGAAAACGCAGAAAATGACCATCTGAGTGAAACATAAATGATGAACCATAGAATTGATCCCTTTACTTTCTCACTTGGCCAATCTTAGATAACATGAAAAAACATGTACTTTTGCCCGGTTAGGTTAGCAATGGCTAGTCTACATCCCCATCAATATACTAGATAAAAAGATTAAGTTGTACTAAACTATCCATCCAAACTTCACCCAGCAGGAATTCAAGAAATGATTAAAAAAACAAACGATTGGTATTGAACATGAGCACCTCATCTTCTCATGTCTTCTCCAGATGTTGGTAGCGTCACTGGATCGATTCGAGGGACAATTACGCAACAGCCAAGTCAATTCCCATTTTCCAAGGTTTGGAGCTGAGTCTCACACGAGAATGACCCCACAAACTATGGAGAAGCTTAATAGTGAGATAGTACCATTGGATTGTAATAACTATTGATATTGTTTACAATTAATCATCAATAACCATCAATAACCAGAATACCCATAACCCCTAGTTGATTGTTGTGGCTATTGATGGTTTTTGGTCTTATAGACTAACTTAGCTATAACGGGAACCCCACATTGCAACAGCCAAGTCTCACATTAAAAGTCACCAGGTCCGATGCTTTCGTCTCTGGGAAGCCGTTCTGGGTCCCATTCGCCATGGCCCTGTCTGTGCGTGGCCTTTTTTTGGCGAGTCTTGTGCTCGGGCCAAATGGCTGCAGTGTGATCATAAAAGGTGATGGGGACCATTGTCGATGGCATCATACAGCATAAACTAGAATGGTTTATAAGATCTTATAAGACTCATACATGACACCAAATGAGAAATGCCCAAAAATTGGGCGTCGTACATAGTATCATTTTTCAACGATACTACATTATACTACATCTTTACCCAACAAAAATGCTTTGGCCGACTCAAATAGATCGCAGATTCTGTCTGCAGCTCTATGGATCTATTGAAATCACAAATTTCATTCACTTAAATATAGAGCATGCTTCTTGAAGGGGCTCTATATTATCATGATAGATGAAGTCTCCAGTATTTAGACATTATTGGCCGAAAATGTTTACAGTAAGGCAGATTCTACTATGTGGGTATGGGAGTACAAATGTGCCTCTTGGTCAGAGTTGTCAGTACCTAACCATATCGGATCTTCTAGTTTAGGTGTCAAGAAGATTGAACCATGGCCGTATCTAGCCATGAAACTAGCTGATGCTCATGGACAATTGTTTCAAGAGTCAATAAAGATCAGCAATCGCCGAGCTCTACAACACCACCAATTAATTCATCAAGACCTAATTAAGATATGCAATTTTGGGGTTTAAAATATATACATCCGTATCAAACCATATTGAATCCTCATGTCTGGGGTTACATCCCATGAACATTATATATCATATTATATCATATATCTCCAAATACAAAGGTTTGCAACGGACTTCCCCCACGAGAATGGTCACAAATTGGGTGTGCAAATAGAACATGATCGTCAATTTCGCCGTGAAAAGCATCAGGTTTTCCCAAATAAAAATAATCATTTGCCACATTAATTTCATGATTTTCTCCACTATAATGGCATTAAAAAGGCATTGAAATCCACATTTTCTCAGTACAATAGCATGAACATCATGATTTTCCCAGCAAAAATGGCCACAATATCACCACAACTTGGGGATATCTCAAGCACCCAACGCCCCGCAGTTTACGAGTTTTTCGCGGTGGCGCTGCCGGCCGCGCAGACACACTGCGCACGCCGGAGCCGCTGCCACGATAGAGCTTGGCGGCCTGGTTGGTCAAATGTGGGGAAATGAAACTAGGGTATCTTAGCCAGAAATACTCGATGTATCTCTCTCTCTCTCTCTATATATATATAATTAGGTTTGTCTGAAAGTAGAGTACCCCTATTTCAGTGGGCAATGATTAGTTTCCCAAGTCAAAGTGCAATCTTGGGGGTCTCCCCTAATTTCAGACAAACCCATATAGATTTACCAGTGTATGGGGATATTTAATGGATTTTAACGGGATATATCACCAATTATTGGGATATTTAAACTAAATATGGGTGTTTCTTAAAATGGGGGATTTAACATAGCTATGGAAAATGGCCCGTTTATAGATGATTTGCACTAATTTACATACCTATTGAATATCATGATGTTTCATTGAAACGTCAAATAACCACAGAGTATATTTATAACACATCTATGAAAATAACAATAACATGATGTTGATATCCCATTGTATTTTGATACGTTTGGCATATAAATACCATGAAATAAAGGGTTAATGGCCATTAATGGTGATTGATGTTGATATACGAATAGGGATATAAGCAACAATTATCTATATCATGGTTTAGCCATCAAAAACGGTGATTTAAGGGGATACTAATCGCGCTATGGTTTGAGTAAAAATAGTATGACGTATATTTGGGATAAATACGTATCACAAACGTTATATCAGTGACATTATTTTTCACACTGCAAATCATCCTTGTCTAGCTCGCTGTGACAAACTCCTAGTTCTGCAAAATGGTCACCCAACAAAGGATCTTCTTGAGGAGACTCAGAGGTACGATCTGAAAGATCTCCCAGTTCTGTTGATCACCGTAGTCGTAATATTGGGATGGCGCTATAATTGGTTTTCATGTGATATAGATACAACATGATATAGTTTATATTCTCAATCTATGGGATGAAACTCTTTCAAGGAATGTTGAATAAATTTGAACCAAACCGCCGGGGATCTTTAGCCAGTGCTATTTTCTCAATATCGTTGATGGAAATCTGACCAAAACATGGCAGAACATCGTCCATGGAAACTTCTCAGTAAATCCATGCGCTATGCTACGTGGAGAAGCATCGCATGAAATTCTCATTATGTTTGGTTTTACAAATCCCTTACCTCCAATATTAGATAGACCAAGACACGGCCCAGAAACCATGGTGAATGTAGTGGATGAAACCACATACGTGGAACCGAAGATAAAACCATTTAGGGGCTGTTTAATATGAACCGAAGATTAGATTCTCCCATTTTGATCATCTTGTCATTGCTTGGTTTTAAGGGATCATCTGCAGGTTTTTCATGGTTTTTCCCCAAAAATGGGGGGTTTCCTGCAATTCTGCCCTTAAACCAATCCAATGATCATCTTGTCTGAATCCTCCACCTGGCAGTTTCCGAAACCTCTGAGTTCCCCTGGCAATCTCTGGCTGATTGCCCCGGACGCCTCAGGCATCCGACAAGATGGCAAGCTGGGAAATCCACGAATTCAATGGGAAAATCATGGGAAAATTATGGAAAAATCATGGGAAAATCATGGGAAAATCATGGGGAAATCATGGGGAAAGGGGCTATAGATGGAACTTTAGAGCTGGGAAACTCATAAGAAATCTGCCATGTTTGCTGACATCGGAGGGTATGTATAGTATCCAATCATGTCTCAGCAATATCCCCACCAATTGGACTTTGCTGGTGCAGTCCCCTATGTTGAGGCACAATAGTCTATCTCCATGATATCGACTTGATTCATCTCCAAACTAATTATCTCCATAATATTTCCCCTTTCGCTACTAAAATCCTCATTTAACAGCCATTCACACATGTGTATCATCCGCATCAATTGTAACAAGGTCATTTTGATATTTTGGGATTAATTCCCCTCACAAACCATAATTTACAGTGACGTCGCAGGGAGGGCAGACTACAATTCATCTAGATATATCATATCATGTCCATATATTGCATTTGTCGATTACAGTATATTTTCATGATATGTGGGAGTATATGTCCAGATATTTGTTGGTGAAATTCAAACTATATCTGGGAGTATTGTATTTGTTGCTCACATGTGCATTATATCCAGCATGAAATTATTACCATGGTATTCCCAATGTATTGACATAATATTGATATCATTATTCCCAATAGATCCAGATATTCCCGCTATCAGGACAAGGAATTAAATTACCATTATTTTACTGGATTACCACTATGGTTGGTAAATGCCCGTTAAACCTCATGAAATCACATTCTATTCCGATCACCATTGCAGTATATTCCCATTACGGGATGTTACTGGTTACACGTTCATTGTATCCAGATATACTCCCATTATAATCCCATGATATTCTCATTATATTAACATTGTATTCCCATTACATGTCCAATAGATCCAGATATTCCCATTGTTGTTGCGTCTATTTCCATTATATCGAGATATATTCCCATCAATTGATCAGCATGAAATTCCCATGCTATTCCCATTATTTTGTAGAGGGTATATCCCATTAACATCCCACGATCTTAATACCATACATTGTCCCATTATATCCAATTCTATCCCCAGTTACATCACCATTTTGTGGCTTAATCGCCATAAGGTATCCCCAAGCTTGCAATCTGTTGGCTTCTCCGTATTATATCAACACTTTGTGTGCGTGATTTTGCCATGATATTATCATTAATTTATCAGCATATTCACCATAAATTTCCAATATATGTACAGTAGATAGATCCAAATATTCCCAATATTGTCGGCTATATTCCCGTTGTATCCACATATATTGCCAATAGATCTAGATATTCTGTCACACTTCATTTCGCTCGATTACACCACATCAGTCCTCATCATACCTTGTCATACCTGCCTCACACCTCAGAATACCTCTTTGTACCTGATCACACTGCAGCATACGCAACCATACCTCATCGTATCTCATCATTTGCTGCTGCCTTCTCAGACTTGATCATACTTCTTCAAGTTTGCCTGCAAATTCAACCAAGTCCGTCGGTAGGAACCAGCGTCCACAAGTGGACCATCAACGAACGCCCGGTATCCCCATTGGCTTTATATTCCACATTGGCTATTCCTATCATCTCCCCTCATATACCATGATAATGATATTCCCAATAGATATTTATGTATATTCCCATAATATTCCCAATAATTGGTTGTATCTCTATTCTCTATTAATTCTCTATTATCTCCCTATGGGTTATCCATTATTCTTCTCATGATTATGTTCCAATATTATATGATAAAATATTCCCATTAAACTTATTGGTCATAGTTATATCCCACTTAATTTCCCAGCAATATCCCATTGTATCCCCATCGTCTTTATAGCACATTTTTTCCATTTCCCTTTTTTGTTCCCATTGATTGTTGATATCCCCATGCATTCCCCATGATAACTATATTCATCCCCATTGTGTAAACATTATATCCGGTTATTTATTCCCTAAGTTTCTTTGGTGGTGATGTTCCCATTATAACCAGATAATGGAATATCCCCAATAGATTTAGAATGATTTAGATATTCCCATTCTTCATTGGTTCATTAACATAGCCATGGAAAATCCCCGAACTAAATGGAGGTTTGAATGGGAAAATCATCCAAAATTAGCCAGCTATTCCATGGCTATGTTAGTCATAACCAGAGGGTATATCTTCAACTAATTTAGTTTCCCCATGGAAAATCACCATTTTAATGCGAAAATCCACTATAAATGGCCATTTTCAATACCAGAAAATATATCCCCATTGTTTTAAAACCTTGGGACCGTGACTTCCCCGCTGAGTCTCCCCGACAGGCCAACACCACCAGCTCCACCGCCACGTCATTTCGGAGCGCTTCGGTGGCCGAGGAGAGCAGAGACAGCGAGATGGGCCACTGGGTGGCCTGTGGCCGATGGAATGGGTGGTGAAATGAAGATTTTAATGGGTTTTTATATGTTTTTTATAGGGATTTAGCCATGATTTAATGGGATTTACTGGGAATTTCATGGGGAGTTAAGGAATTCTCAGTTGATTTCACGGGGATTTCATGGGGAGTAAATTGGGATATATTGAGGTGTCAGATGACTTAATGGGGATTTAATCTCAAGCATGTTTGTTGGTTGGTGAACTCCATTATCTATTGAAGAACTAGTTCGTTGGATCTACCATAAACCCTGATTGTAGGTTATGAACTAACTTGGCTAACTACGGAGCACCACCTTGTATGCTCCATGGTGCTGGATGCTGCTCCATGGTGCTGGATGGTGCTGGTATATAGACCCTCGTTTGGGAACCGTTTTCTGGGCAAATCTGGTAAATATGCTATACATCGAGTATTTGGAAATCATGCGGACTATATCGGACTAGGGTCAATTCATGGTGTAGGGTTCATGGTCATCCAAGAAGCAGTGAGGATTCCTTATCATGGGTATATAAAACCCTATCAAAATGGATTGATGACGATCCCCCAAGATGGACGATTTATCCAAGTTTTGACCCTGGCACAACCAGGGGGTAGCAACTGGGTCCCAACTGCCTGATGAATGGTGCGTCAAGAGATGGAACATGATGGAACCCTCCGGTAGTCAAACATGGGAAGCTGGGAAATCCCCAAACTAAATGGACACTGAAATGGGAGAATCATCGATGCGGCAGATGCACGAATGCGGCAAATAGGCCGGTCGGCCCAGCATTAAAAGGTCTCCAACAAGAAGGGCATCCACGGATTAGAGTTCCTCATCAGGATCGGCATCTGCGATGGGAACTTCATTTTCGGGCTCATTATCCGAATGAGACAAAGTGACACCGTCAAGTTGAAGGTGCAGGGCATGGTCAGCTGACACATCGCTGGAAGTTGCTGCTCCAAGGTCGGAAAGACGGCCAAGTCATCGTGGTCGACAAACTTGAGCGTTTGAAGGGCTTCGATTCTCGCCACGAGCTCTTCTCGGCTTCGCTTTGTGACTCTTTCTTCTAGAGTCACAAGTTCCTGCCGCAAAAGGCTGAATCCAACCCATGACTTCTGCTGAATCACCATTTTGGAGTTGCATGTTGATAGTGGTATAGCATATTTTGGCTAAGTAAAAAATCGTTCATATAAAAGTTGCCATGGAGTTGGAGTTGAAAACGGTTCTATATTCTCTCTCTCTCTCCATATCTCGTGCCGGAGCTCGCTCCAACAGCAAGCAATGGAGCTGATTACAAGTCGACGATTTTCCGATCAAAATTCCGATTTGTGAAAGGGATTTCCCCGATTTCAAAGGGATTTTGTCCCATTGCTGCTGTGGATTACCGGAGTAAGTTTCAGCTGATGTTCTTTCTGGATCTCTAAAAGTCGAAATGTAATCGCTTTATGCTGGCTGATTGATCAGGGTTCCCACAATTGGTCAGAATGGTCCCGAATAAACCACGTAGGTTCATAACCCAAACTAAGAAAAAAGTAGTAACAATGATCCTTGTTATTATCCCAAATAGTAACTACTGAAATGAAAGGATTTTGGTCAGCGCTCACAAGTTGTCACACCAGATTAATTAGAGGTAATATAGCTGCTACCAGCGATGGACAACAATGGTCTTGACCCATCCCCATATACCACCCGCTTGTGCATGATTTGTCCTGTAGGTTTCAAAAAAAAGAGGCAGATCGAGCAGATATACATAATACACGTTGTACATCTATACATATGTATATTATATCATATATCATATCTATGAAATACACTGCATACATTCATTGTATAGAAATATAGAATAAAACATATCGAACATATAATATTTAATATGTCCCAGTATGTATAGCATCATGTTGCCACAGGTTCCAAACGTCACATTTGTTATTTCCCGGCCTTCTCACATGCCGACAGTGTAGCATTGTAGGCTAAAACCTCGAAACTTGAGGGCCGAGGTCGGGGCCGAGGTCGGGGCCGAGGGCCAGGTTTACACCAAGAAATCACGCGTTTTGCTGGGGAAGACAACTATGGGTAGCTATGGGGAAAGATATGGAAACAGTTAACTATGCGAACTATGGGGTCAGACTCACTATGGGTTTGAATAACTATGGAATTACATCAAGATATGCTGGAAATATGGAAAAAGTTACCTATAAGTTGGCCCCCTTCATCCCTAAGTAAGCTTATAACCCAATCAAGTATAGCTATATCTACCAGAAAGCATAGTTTACCTAAAAGAAAAAAGCAACTATCTAGGGGGCCCCACATTGTATGGGGAAAAATACAGTGTGTGGAAAGATAACTATGCTAACTGTGGAGTGGGGTACTGTAGTCTTCTATCTCTATGTTATATTGGAAACTATAGGGCAACATAGGATAACTATGGGGCGATATGGAATAAAATCAGAAATCAAGCCCTTTGTTGTCAATCGATCCCCTGCCAACTCACAGTAGTTTGATTTTTAGCGGGACACACGGTGTGCACCAATCCATCAAAAAGCAAAATCTGGATCTGTGTGGATGTAGCCGATTCAGTAACTCATGGAAATGGTAGAACAACTTGGGATTTAAGCAGAACAAGAAAACACCATGTGGAACCATCCCAACATTGTCAGGGTCTGTGAATCATCCCAGCCAGTAAGTGGAGCCCTGTGTCCTACCCCCCCAATCTGGATGATTTATGGCCAAATATAAAGCTACCAAACTAGATTAGTTTGTTCGTGCTCCAGGGTTTACAGGCTAAAAGGATCTAAAAGGTCTATATTAAGAAAAATGAACAAACGTTATTAAACCATATGGCATATCGCTATTAGAAGTAGTCCTAATTTAGCTGGCAAAACCGGGTAAGCCATGTCTTCCTGGTGACCATAGTCATCATCCACGCAGGTCACGTTGCATGGCTAGGTCCCACACCGTGGGTCCATGTTCATCACACAACTGCTGGAACAAGCAAAGGGCCTGGAGGACGCTGGCCACGTGGCGAGGCTATGGTGATGATCGTTGTATCGCATAGCCTCTGGTTATTCAACATAGCTGTAACATGGCTAAAGAAAATGGCCGTTCCTAGATGATTCATGCTTATTTACCTACTAAACATGGTGATGTTCCATAGCTACCTTAAACTACCAGAGGGTGACACATGATCTCATGGTGAAATATTGTATATGTTGTTCTATATTCCATTTGGAAGGAATATCAATTCATCATCATATATTGTTCTTATGTGATCAGAATTATTATTGTATGATGGAGGACATTCACTGAAATGAATACAAAATCGCAATAGTTTTGTAGGAATCAACAATGGGTCAAATACCAGCCCAACTTCATCGGTGATATCACATACCACATCGGGCAAAACACCTGCAGCAACTGTGTCAAGGGGCCCCCTGTATCTCTTGTACCTGAAAGGTCTCAAGATATCAGGGAAAATGAGGGAAAACTTTGTTATTTACCTTTTCTTGGGCACTGAGGTTCACCGATCAAAAAATTGCAGTATTCCAATGGAATCCACTTTGATAGGCTTCATGTTTTGGCGACGGATTCTATATTTACGCAAACCTTTTGCTACAGATTATTTCCAAAGACAACAATTATCAATTTCAGCACTCCACGATTCCTGATTCACTGGGTCGATAATTGCCGATCATGTTCATAAGAGAGGTCAGTTATGCTTATGATCACCTTCCAAGATAACTTGCCCATCAATGAGTTCAGTCGTTTAATTTAGGGGACAACCCCACAAATCGGGGACCTTCCATCACCCAGGGTTAGCCAAAGAACTGGATTGCACATCCAAAAAGCGAAATCCGATTAAATCTCATTAAGTCCCATTATCCTATTACCATCTGGTAAATTAACATAGACCCTGGCACTAATCGGGATTGGAAGATGAGTTTCCTCTAAAAATAGCTATTCTCAGGGTCGAACTGTTAATTTACCAGAGGGTAAAATCTATTGGAATTTCCATGGTTTCCCATGAGTCTTCCCAATTTCTTCAGGTCCAACGACCAGACGACTTTTTCACGAACTCGCCTCTGCCCATGCGGCGTCACGCTGACAGGCGCCCACCTGAGAGGATGCGGATCCAACTGGAGATGGATCCACAAATGGGTGAAATTATTTAATTCTTACTATAGTAAACCATTGAAATCCATAGAACCAATAGATAATATGATATAATAATATGAGATTACAATATATATTGTATATATATTTCTACATAGATATACTTATTTCAATGGATTCGGATTGGTTGAAGGGAAAATCGTCGTCGGAAGCCATGGCTTCAACCACGCAAATTTGTTGGGGGTTCCTGCCGATTTTTGATCCGATTCTAGGATTCTTTGTAGGAAAATCCGTGAAGCTATGGGAAACATAGCCATTTTGTGGGGTACCCCATTTCAGGAAACCTCCACGTAAATAAATCACAACAAACACATACAAACACAACAAAATCATATAATAGTCCAAGCACATCATATCAGCAGTGTGCAAACACAATTGAAAAAACAGCTTTCAATGATTGCTCAAAGGGGGTTCCCAGTCCATGGATTATGCCAATCCCCAACATATGAAGGCTGGTATGTCCCCTCATAATCATATCCTGGGTTTTTGAAGCTGTTTGTGTATACAAAAAGCTTATATATCATATTCTTGTTAACACGACTTCATTCTGCAGGTTTCAGTCACCTACTTGATTGTTTCTTCCAGACTTGACATGTCTGGGGTTCTTAAAATGAAACACCCCCAGTCACCATGGGCGTCAATACTAAAATGGTCATCCATGGATTGGATGATTTGGGGTACCCCCATGACTTAGGAAACCTCCATATTCAATTCAAATAAATCTCGTTATATCCCATGATACCACGATTCTGATGCTTTATTTCACCATTTAGGATGTTTAGATCCCAATAAAACCCTCCATCTTTCAGAGTTAAATCACCATAAGATCACCATTTTGGATGGTTCAACCCCTTAAAACATTGAATCCCCACCCCTTTTCCAGGCTTCCCGACCAAAGTGTCAAAGGCAAAGGCATCGGCTGTGATGGCTTTGTGCCGCATGTGCTCAAACCTCGTGGGTCACAACTCGTTCTACGCTTCGGATCCCTTCGGTAAGAAAATGGAAGTTTAATGGGATATGAAATTGGGATAAATGACTAACTATGATAGTATTCAACCCCATCGTCAAATGGAGGTTTAATCAAATGGAATCCCCGTAGGAGGTTTATCCATCAGTGGAATTTTGATGGTGATTTCATGGGATATGAATGGCATAACTGGAGGCTTAGTGGGATATTCATAGGCTTTACCATGGGTTACCCTCCGGTGCCGAGGTGGCAACTGGAGATCCCCCATTCAGTTCGATGATTTTCCCATGGGATTTCCCTTGTCAGATTGGATTACCGGATGGGAATTGAAAAAATCATCGAACCAAATGGTGGATTTGCTGTTTTTCAATTGTAATTTTTTTTATTGTCACCCACTGTAACAAATTACCAAAGGGTAACAATGTTGTGTTGAATTACCATAAACATTTCCCTATGAGGTTTACCCAGAATTAAGGGGGTGCTCTCTTTGTTCATCAACCAAAGGAATTTGGGACATCTATAGTTTGACGGGGTTTGTTGGCCCTCTGCTGAAAGTCTCATTTCCAGTGGAACTATGTATGGCGTTTTCGAATGTCTTTGCATACTTTATCCAAAATACGAACGGCCCATCCATCCAGTATTGATCATTGGTAAAGAGTGGGATTTCCATTTCATGGATTAATCCATTCCCCCCCTGAAACCAACACGTAGCGAAAGCGAAAGATCACCGGGAACCATTTGCCGCAATGCTGATATCCCCTCTGGCCCATTGGGTGAAAGTCCTCACATCATACTTGGTGGCTCACTCCAGTGGGTAACTGTTCAGGCCAGTCAGCTTTTTTTAGGGGGGATATGGGGTTGTACCCACATTCTCAATCATTCTCAGACGATGAAACTTCTGCAACTTGCCCAGCCAAACCACGATCAGCTGCACATTCCGCAAGAATCTCCTGCAACAAAACTTCTACACCTTGCTCAGCAAAGGCACGATAAGCCGCACGAGCTCCAAGAGACTCCTCTCGCTGACCATGTTTCTTAGCGAAAGCAAGTAGATCAGTCTTGGCAATCCCCAGCTCCGTAAAAGGCTCCTTTGGAGGCACCACAGTGGCTCTTGGCATTAGCGGGTACTCAGCGGATCATGGTTTGAAAAAGGTGGCCAAGCAGCAGCTTCGGTTTTTGGATGTTGGATATTGAGATGGGTCACCATGAAAACCACAATTTTTCATGGTGAAACCCACCTAAAACCACAATTTTTCATGGCTAAACTTACCTAAAACCACAATTTTTCATGGCAAAACCCACCTAAAACCACAATTTTTCATGGCTAAACCCACCTAAAACCACAATTTTTCATGGCTAAACTTACCTCAAACCACAATTTTTCATGGCAAAACCCACCTAAAACCACAATTTTTCATGGCAAAACCCACCTAAAACCAACATTTTTCATGGCAAAACCCACCTAAAACCAACATTTTTCATGGCAAAACCCACCTAAAACCACCATTTTTCATGGCAAAACCACCCTAAAACCACCATTTTTCATTGCAAAACCCTACCTAAAACCACCATTTTTCATGGCAAAACCCACCTAAAACCACCATTTTTCACGGCAAAACCCACCTAAAACCACAATTTTTCATGGCAAAACCACCCTAAAACCACAATTTTTCATCGCAAAACCGACCTAAAACCACCATTTTTCATGGCAAAACCCACTTAAAACCAACATTTTTCATGCGAAAACCTTACCTAAAACCAACATTTTTCATGGCAAAAACCCACCTAAAACCACCATTTCTCATGGCAAAATCCACCTAAAACCACCATTTTTCATGGCAAAACCGACCTAAAGCCAACATTTTTGCATGGTGAACCCTACCTAAAACCACCATTTTTCATGGCAAAACCCNCCTAAAGCCAACATTTTTGCATGGTGAACCCTACCTAAAACCACCATTTTTCATGGCAAAACCCACCTAAAACCAACATTTTTCATGGCAAAACCCACCATAAAACCAACATTTTTCATGGCAAAACCCACCTAAAACCAACATTTTTCATGGCAAAACCCACCTAAACCACAATTTTTCATGGCAAAACCCACCTAAAACCATCATTTTTCATGGCAAAACCCACCTAAAACCACCATTTTTCATGGCAAAACCCACCTAAAACCACCATTTTTCACGGCAAAACCCACCTAAAACCACAATTTTTCATGGCTAAACCCACCTAAAACCACAATTTTTGCATGGTAAACCCTACCTAAAACCACCATTTTTCATAGCTAAACCCACCTAAAACCAACATTTTTCATGGCAAAACCCACCTAAAACCAACATTTTTCATGGCAAAACCCACCTAAAACCACCATTTTTCATGGCAAAANCCACCATTTTTCATTGCAAAACCCTACCTAAAACCACAATTTTTCATGGCAAAACCCACCTAAACCACAATTTTTCATGGTGAAACCCACCTAAAACCACAATTTTTCATGGCAAAACCCACCTAAAACCAACATTTTTTCATTGCAAAACCCATCTAAAACCACAATTTTTCATGGCAAAACCCACCTAAAACCATCATTTTTCATGGCAAAACCCACCTAAAACCAACATTTTTGCATGGTAAACCTTACCTAAAACCACAATNCATCATTTTTCATGGCAAAACCCACCTAAAACCAACATTTTTGCATGGTAAACCTTACCTAAAACCACAATTTTTCATGGCAAAACCCACCTAAAACCACCATTTTTCATGGCAAAACCCTACCTAAAACCACAATTTTTCATGGTTGAACACACTCAAAGCCACAATTTTTCATGGCAAAACCACCCTAAAACCACCATTTTTCATTGCAAAACCCTACCTAAAACCACAATTTTTCATGGCAAAACCCACCTAAACCACAATTNCCACCATTTTTCATTGCAAAACCCTACCTAAAACCACAATTTTTCATGGCAAAACCCACCTAAACCACAATTTTTCATGGTGAAACCCACCTAAAACCAACATTTTTTCATGGCAAAACCCACCTAAAACCACCATTTCTCATGGCAAAACCCACCTAAAACCACAATTTTTCATGGCAAAACCCACCTAAAACCACCATTTTTCACGGCAAAACCCACCTAAAACCACAATTTTTCATAGCAAAACCCACCTAAAACCACAATTTTTCATGGCAAAACCCTACCTAAAACCACAATTTTTCATGGTTGAACACACTTAAAAACAATTTTTCATCGCAAAACTATCCTAAAACCACGTTTTTCATGGCAAAACCCTACCTAAAACCACAATTTTTCATGGCAAGACCCACCTAAACCACAATTTTTCATGGTGAAACCCACCTAAAACCACAATTTTTCATGGCAAAACCCACCTAAAACCATCATTTTTCATGGCAAAACCCACCTAAAACCAACATTTTTTATGGCAAAACATACCATAAAACCACAATTTTTCATGGTGAAACCCACCTAAACCACAATTTTTCATGGCAAAACCGACCATAAAACCACAATTTTTCATGGCAAAACCCAACCTAAAACCACAATTTTTCATGGCAAAACATACCTAAAACCACCATTTTTCATTGCAAAACCCACTTAAAACCACCATTTTTCATGGCAAACCCCACCTAAAACCACCATTTTTCATGGCAAAACCCACCTAAAACCTCAATTTTTCATGGCAAAACCCACCTAAAACCACCATTTTTCATGGCAAAACCCACCTAAAACCATCATTTTTCATGGCAAAACCCACCTAAAACCAACATTTTTGCATGGTAAACCTTACCTAAAACCACAATNCATCATTTTTCATGGCAAAACCCACCTAAAACCAACATTTTTGCATGGTAAACCTTACCTAAAACCACAATTTTTCATGGCAAAACCCACCTAAAACCAACATTTTTGCATGGTAAACCTTACCTAAAACCACAATTTTTCATGGCAAAACCTACCTAAAACCACCATTTTTCATGGCAAAACCCTACCTAAAACCACAATTTTTCATGGTTGAACACACTTAAAACCACAATTTTTCATGGCAAAACCACCCTAAAACCACAATTTTTCATCGCAAAACCCACCTAAAACCACCATTTTTCATGGCAAAACCCACTTAAAACCAACATTTTTCATGGCAAAACCTTACCTAAAACCAACATTTTTCATGGCAAAAACCCACCTAAAACCACCATTTCTCATGGCAAAACCCACCTAAAACCACCATTTTTCATGGCAAAACCGACCTAAAGCCAACATTTTTGCATGGTGAACCCTACCTAAAACCACCATTTTTCATGGCAAAACCCNCCTAAAGCCAACATTTTTGCATGGTGAACCCTACCTAAAACCACCATTTTTCATGGCAAAACCCACCTAAAACCAACATTTTTCATGGCAAAACCCACCTAAAACCAACATTTTTCATGGCAAAACCCACCTAAAACCAACATTTTTCATGGCAAAACCACCCTAAAACCACAATTTTTCATGGCTAAATCCCCTTTCAAAACGACCCCAGCTCCGCCAAGGCGCAGCCGCAAGGCCTCGGGCAACGGCAACGCCGCGCCATGGTGCGGCAACGTGAGCTGCGCGGTGAAGGTCACCGCGTTGCCTTCGATGGAGGCCTCGGAAGCACATGGATTAAGAATTGGAAACTGTACGGGAAACTACATGGGAAATATATATCGTTCGTAATGGCTACTATATGGTTATCGATAATTGGTAATCCATGATTCACCATCAATACCATGATAGACAATTGTTGCTTATATCCCTACTAGTATATCAACATAATCACCATTAATTGCCATTCACCTTTGGTTTCATGGTATTGATATGCCAAATGTATCAAACTACAATAGAATATCAACATAATGTAGTTATTGCTATTTCCATAGATCAAATGTAGTATAAATATACCCTCTGGTTATGACTAACATAGCTATGGAAAATCACCATTTATAATAGGTAAATCATCATGTTTATCATCAATGGGTCATTGTCCATGGCGAACAGTTAAATAACCACAGGGTAAACATTGGAAACTATATGGGAAACTACATGGGAATATACATGGCTACTAATGCAATATAGCTACTATATGGTTACTAATTTTGTGCTTAACCATGGTGTATTCTGGTTGGTTCTGAGTCAAACCCCTGGTGCCTTACCCTAAAATACCTGGCTAAGGGGGGTGGTTCTTCCCCCAACTATGGTAACTTCATAGGTTTGGACTCATCCCACTGAGAAAGTAACTGGTGAGTCATTTAGAATGTGGCTAAAACAATGCCACAAACCACCCATGACTGGGAATGGTTGGAATCCCACCTATTCATGCTGAAATTGGGGATGGCTTATTCTTGTGTACTAACAATATTTAAATGGATTAAATATATGGATAAATTATTTTTTGATCTATATGGACCCCCCCCCTATGTACCTACCAAATTGTGATTTTAACCGCATTTGCAGTCTTTTTAATATATTGCAATACTGTTTTTTACAACTGTTTTTTCAAGCTATAGTGAGATGCCATTACATAACCTTAGGATAATTTTGAATGGAGATGGGGTACCATATTTTAATATATATTTATTTATTATTAATATATATATATATTGACTTTGACACCTTGAATCCAGTATATATATATATACACACATACTTCCATGCACTTAGGGGAAATTTCTCCCAGTGCGTTTGCAGACATTTCTTGAATATTGTAGTTGGGTGTATTAAAAAGGGATGAGTCAATATCAAATTGAATATCTAAGTTGTTGTTTTTTACAAACATGCATTGTACTATTGTTGACGGTCCTGAATTGGAAATATATGTTTTTTTTAAAGCAGGTGTTGGTCTTGGTTGAAATCTGGAGATTGAATGAGATTGAGTGATATATAACCAACAGTATGGGGGCGGATCAATACTCAATTTGATTTTTCGATTTTGTGTGGGTTGGACAAATGATGGGGGTTCAAAACCAACTTACTTGGAATGGCTGAAGGAACCACTAAAAAATAACAAATATACGCTATAGATTCTCCAAGTAGTGGATTTCCCCCCTGGGAAAAAAACAAGTTTTAGCGAATCAAGCTTTGTGGAGATTTGACGGGATGGGATATTTAATGGGTGCATGACTAAACTGATATCATATTTGCGTATCACATGGCATATCTAATTTAAAAAGGTTGGGATATCATCTCAAGGGGATGCAGGGTGGGGCTCCAGTTTCTTGTCTAAGTTGCTTTCATTTAGTAGGTGAATTCTAGGGTTTGTACTAGATGTAAATATAATTTGTATTTTTTGGTGATAGGTAAGTTGATGTAGGAGTTAAATGACTTCAGTAGGTTGATGAATAAGTACCCTTCTTATTGGGGGCACTTTTGTCAAATTGCAGTGGAAAAAAACCAGTTGGAGTTGGTGAAAAATGTAGGTTTCTATGCGCTCGTCCTCTATAGAGGCCAACATATTTGCCTGGATTGGCTGGAGTGTTCTTTTCAGCTCTGATCACACACATGAAAGAAAGCTGTGAACAAGTACACACACACACACCGGAATCATTTTTCTGTGCAAGGTTTCTAGAAAATAAAATCAAGAACTTATAATAACAACATCAGTCATGCCGCATCTGACTCGGCTTACCTTGTATGCTCTGGCGCAACACCGGTTCCCTGCCGGATGAGGAGGACGGCTGCTGGGAAAATAGACGCTAAAGTCCGCCGGTCATCGAAGGGCACGAAATTCATCCTTGGGAATGGACATAAGCAATCCAGTGATTGTATCAATACTGACTTGGGAAACCGTTCTTTGAACTCTGCAGGGTAAAGCAAACTTTGTGGGAAAGTCATAGGACTTGATGAGCGCATGGTGAATGGCAGAGGTCCAAATTGTCCATCAGCTAGATGTTTCCATCCCGCATGCATCTGACAGACAGGATGGTCTGGCTTGACCAGGTCGAATATGTCGGCAAGAAGCTGTGCCAACGGGGCGATGACTGCTCTCATCCGTAATTGACATGATGCTGATTTCATCTCCATAAGTTGGGATGAAACCCCTGTCACTATGGTTAGTGGTGGTGAATAGTGGGAAAAAAGGGTTCATAAATCATAGAGGTGTAATGGTCAGAAGCTTGTTGTTATCAAATGTTATCAAATCCTTACTAGTAACTTCCTACTGATGGTTTCGACTGGTTCATTGGGTGGTTACCTTTCCGGTCATCAAACGTGTCCAGCTGGAACATCCTCTATACATGAAGGCTTATAGGTGGGAACATCAACTATAAATGGCGGATTTTCCAGCAAAGCACATTTGATTACTGGAGGGTAAATTCTATTAGTATCCCATTAAACCTCCATCTATCAGATCAATATCCCTTCAAATCTCTTTCAAATCCCATTAAATTCCATTAGATCACTACAAGATCCAATTATATCCCATGAAATCCCATTAAATCACTAGAAAAAACATGACAACACCCACTAAATCCACTATAATGTCCCATTAAGTTATTGGTTTAGTTCCCATTTTCCCAACAAAAAAGAACTTCCCACCGTCGCTCGGCGTCTCTTGAAGCCCACGGCATCAGGAGTCCGCGCGTTCGTCATCTCTTGCATCAACCGGTCCACCTGTGTAAGCAGCTTTGGAACAGCTGGAAAACGAACAAAATTCATGGGAAAACCATGGGAAAGCAACAACAAACACAAATATATGATATAGACATGAACCCACTATCTAAATACTACTACTCCACTATGCTGTTCATGGTCAAATCACAACTTTTGATTGTTCGAACCGATTTTGTGGCTCAGACTGCTATGGCAAAGTGGGTCACATACCCATTCGCAACTAGGGAAACTATGGTCAGTCCACTTGTACCAAAAGAATTTGATTGACTTTAGAAGCAGGCTGAAGCCCTAAGCATACTGCCCAACAATCATTGGCTTTGCGCTTTGGGCATATGAATCCCAAAAACAACTACTACGAAAGACGAATGTTGACCATCTATTATTTGGGGTCTCCGACTCCGAAATGGGATGATTCCCTTATCCGTGTAACCCCCCATTTTTTGCGGATCGAATCCCCCATTTATAGCCACTTGTAGGCCTGGCTGCACCTTTTGGTTGAGTTGGTGTATAACTGCCATATCTGCCATTGGTTGAGGCTTATATGGGAAAATACATAAAATCATATGATTTCTACCAGGGGTTGGAAAACAACTTTAAGTGCTGAATTGCTACTGCTATTGAAAATGGTCACCATGAATAAACCACTTGGAGGATCCTCCAACTTAGCAATGAGCTGGTTCGTACTCCTGGTAAGCAATGAAGTCCCCATTGGGTGCCTTATCCCATATATACATGGCTTACGAGTGTGGCATGATTCAGTTACAACTGTTAACCATTTACTAACCGTCAACATATCAGTAATCATACCATATATCCGCAACAATAGAGGATTATCCTATTGGAGGTTTCCAATCTATTTGTTGGGTAGCCCCGAATCATCCATCTTCATCAGATTTCCCACACTTAAAAACCACCAAAAACTTGGGGGTCTCCCCATTTTTATGGCACCGCCCAAGTGACGAACCAGTGCCTGTCCGACTTCCGAAGCCTTGGCGCACCTACGACGAGATGAAAGACATGCCGAATGGTGGGGGCACCGTATAGCTTTGGTAAAGATCACTGGGTGAATTCTATGGTTGATGTTTATAGCCAACTTAGTTGATGGTAATATATTGTAATAGCGAATTTGGTTCATGACTAGGTCAACTGACTATGGTTGAATGGACTTTACACACCAACTTATAGCTGGCGCGCCCCACCTTTTGATTTGTGTTGTGTCGTCTGGGATTTGACGTGACTTGACTCTTTCTCCCAAATAGTTATCAAAAACAAACTGAACCCTCGTGGAATGTATTGGATCTAAGTATTCTCTTTGGGGCTCATATGGAAGTACCTACGAAGTATGCAATATATGGAGGATGGGATTCGTCCCTCAAAACCTGTGCATGTCATTTGGATTCGGAATATACGGCCAGTCGCAGTGCCGTCCCACGTCAAGTCGTCAGGTAAATCGCAATCCAAAACAAGGCTCATCCACTGCTTGCTTTCCCGCAAAGTTGGTTGGGAGTTGATAGCTAAAAACAGAGATGCAACCAAGATTGTTAAATTTTCTTAACCTCATTTCAACATGTTTGTTTGTTCAATTCGCTCACCAAGGATGAGTTGAGAATTAAAAAGGAACCCCGGAAAAGGTTCCTTCTGCCTAACCAAGCCTTTCAAATACAGTCGTGGGGATGCAACCTACCATGCAACAGTAGTGTCCAACTGCCTCTCCTGGAGCTTTGAACACTGCATGCGCGAACGACCATCGAAAAGCGTGCGCCAACGTGATCTGCAAGAACGGGTTCACCGTGTTAGCNAATGGGCTGACTGGTGACTGGTTCTGAGTGTTGCCTTTTGCCGGCACATGCTGGGTTTTGGAATTCTTGTCCAAGGTCTTGAGCACCGAACCCACTGCCTTATTCTGTAGAATTTTAGATCGTTGAACAACCAAAGATTTGATTTCCCCCATGTCTGAACACAAGCAAGCACAACCATCATCATATGCAAAATACCTCCCCCAACCGCCTTGCCCTTGAAGTTTACCTTGCCCTGTGTCCGATACAGTAACCACGCAGTTAAAATGTCCTCAGGCCAGGCATCGCTAAAAAAAACATCATCTCAGCATCAGGATACAGTAAGCAGACATTTGGTATCTTAAGGCTCGATTATATATCCTTCATGGAAAGAAGATATCTTGTGTAGCAACTCATCAAACCTCATAAACATCTGAAGGACATGCCATATACAGCCTACACACACTAAGAGTCTAGTGCAAAGCAATCTTATGATTTATTAGGTATTTTAAAGTATGAACTATGACATGGTGGATGATCTACCAACAGTGTCTGTAGAACTGGCAATCATAGCCTTCCTCCTAAATACTGCCGATTTGCAAGGTCAAAGTGTTGATTTTGTTTGCTGTAGATCGAGGATAATCATATCCGGCTATGTAGAGCATAAGATCGCACGACAGTAACCGCCAAAAAATAGACACGTGATTTACCACTATTTCAGCAGGAGTTTACGTTTCTATACTTTTCTGTCCTTTGGGGATGTTATAGACCATATCTTCTTAGGACATGCGTATCTTACAAATATAATATGATGTGCTGGGTCTAAACTTCATCCCGTTTGCAGCATAGCAAGACCTACCTAGGTTTGTGTCAACACCAAATCATCTCACCTTGGGCTGACGAACAGCCCAATCTATATGCAGTGAAATTTGGGATGTTCACCAGGCTATGCGGCTTTTAATCTAGTCTCATCTAAGAATTGTAGAAAGGAACTGATTTAGGGGGAAAAATAATGCTAAGACAGTGCTACGCTCACAAGCCCCTCTCACAAATGAGCCCATCTTCCCTAACCATGGACCACGTCAAGCTGCGCAGCAACAGCAGCTGAGTAGGAAACGACCTGCAGGGAACCACTGTGATTTGAGACATCAAATTGAGATTTTGGGCCTGGAAAAGAGTAGATTGGAAATTCGCTGAGCAACCTATGTATAACTTGCTGCACCTTTTTGAGCTGAGATATATATATATATTATATACATATATATATATATTATGCATATATATATATATATTATATATATTATATATATATATATTATATACATATATATATATATATTATATACATATATATATATATTATACATATATATATATATATTATTAAAAAACATATTTGTATATATTATACAGTAATTGGGATGTTGCTTTGCTGATAGCCGCTACCAAAATATTGAGGAAGATCATCCCAGGTACCGGTGATCACAAGAAACCCATGAAGTATACCTAGGTATGTTATGGATATCGTCCAGTAACTCATGGTCCATCTAAATAATCTTTACTAGTCAGTTCAGCTGTAGATAAACCATATTTCAAACACTTTGCCTAGGCATTTCCAGCAAAAATATTCATTCTGATTGCTGAAAACAGGCCATGTCTGTTTGAGTAGCCCATATTGAATAATGTAAAATTCCAACATTCCTTTAAGTTGGTCTATGTCCATCTATTTTCGCCCATCCCCAAACCAAAGACTGATCTCCACGGACAAGTCTGAGCTCGGAATCCCGTCAGCTCAAGCTCCACATGGAACTTGCGAAGGCGACATTTCCTCTGCTGGGTAGCGTCGGCAGCGCTTCTGCTGGTCTGCGACACGATTCTTCGCTCTCTGTCAACAAAGAGATGCTCAGCCTCAAACGTTTCTGGATCCGTGCCGTCAACTGCCGCCGCAGTTTCCAGTTTCCTCTGAGGGGCCCAACGATGGAGCAGAAACGTGAGTCACACGCACTGGCTGCCTATGGAAAATCAGAACGTGACACATTCGCCGCTGTTCGGATGGGAAAAGCAACGTTTCTGAATGTGGGAGCTCAACCGGCCGCCTCTGTCATTGCATGCCCAGGCATCTTCGGTCATCATTTCCAGCTCTGGATTTGGCACCTGTCTGCTGGAGGGTGGACATCAAGGCACCTTTTCAAATTCCTTTTGCGGGCAATGCCATCTCTAGTTTGCTTCTTGTACTTCCGAAGGACCTTCTGCAAGACCTTCTCGTTGGATTTCAGTAATCCATTCAGGACGCCCTTCTGACTTAACTTACTTGCACATCCATGCAACTTGCATCGAAAGTCCTTCGTTTTTGACCAGTTACAGTATATTTCGTTGCTAGAGCCATCGTTGTAGCTACTATCTGGGTCTTGCAGTAGATAGTCATTGCCACTGTTTAGCTGAATCTTCAATTTTTGGTTGGTTGTCTACCCCTGTTGGTGTGGGCTGCAACCTCCAACATTTTCCCATGCGTTTTGTCTATATAAGATTAAATAAGCTTTAAGTACCCCAGAATGACAGCAAGGAGACCCATGGTTCGTCACCTCTGCCATGTTTCATATTTTTTTCCGCAAAAGATCTCTGGCACGGCTTCGGGCAAAGCACCGGTGTCCCGATGGATCCCAAGCTTGTGGATCACTTCCAGCGCTCGAAGTTCTTGAGGGATTTCTACAACTGGTGCTGCTGGCCTATGTGGGGAAACCTCCATAGAAACCAGTGAAATCCATTTAAACCTCCATTCATATCCATTTAAATCCCAGTATGCCATTCATATCCAGTTAAATCACTACACAAATTCCATGTTATGATTATCAGATAAATGGGATTTAAACCTTGATACTGTATATGGATTCAAACCTATTAACATCTATTAACTATTAACTTTTAACTATACTTTTTTTTTCATGTTGGAAAAACCATAGTAAACCATCCCCAAATTTACCATAGATGGTATAAACCATGAACATATGGGTGGTTTATTATTGTTTTTTCCAACATTACTTACAAGGTATGGTTTCTATAACAGAATAGGGTATGATCGGAACCTATTCTATATGGATTTGAAATGATTCGAACCGATTGTAACTGTAAAAGAGTATAAAAGCCTACAGTAAATCACTTCCATCTACACCTGGCAAAGTTTGAACCACCACCCCCCTCGACCGCACGTTCTGTGGCAGCTGGTGCCGCTCCATCTCGCCAAAGAACTGCAAAGCCTGGACGTTTCACCGGAGTCCAACAACGATGGTAGCTTCACCGGCGAAAATCCTGGGAAAAATCTTTTTTTTAACCTGCGCAGATATTCCCGATAAAAATGGTGGTTTTATTTGCAAACATGCTGAGTTCACCCGCAAACATCACGCAAACGTGCAGTTCTCGCCTCGCGCCATTGGCTGCAGGAGCCACAAGCTGCCATGGCTGAGACGATGGTAGCTTCCTAAGGGCGAAATTTAGGGTGGGTTTACCAAGCACAAAACGGAAAATTGGGAAAAAAACTTGGAGAAAAACTATGGGAACCCTGGGGACTATGGGACTGGGGATTGAAGTGGGATCTGGGATTTCAGTGGAGTTTAACATGGGATTTAGTGGGATTTCCATGGGATTTCATGGCATCGATTTGGGATTTCATGAGATGGGATGCTTCACCAAGGACATTTCAGTTGCGCTGAGAAAACATGGAATAAAACATGGAGAGTAAACCTGTGAGTGGTAAATGGTTCCATTCTTGGGGGAGCTACTATGTCTGACAACAAAATGTGATTCATCATGGTTGATTTCAAAAGAATCATGGTCGCAGCCTGAAACGGCATGCTTCTGCCACAAACAATATATGGATGAACCAGCAGTTCATATTCATGGATACAATATGATACAATTCTGTATATGTCTCTATTCATTGTCTCAATATATCCAAGAGAAATATGTGATTTTCCTCATTCCTCCTACTTTAATCTCTTAGTTCTTTTCCCAAATCAGTTCTCAATATGTCCAATGGATGATATTCATGTTTTCCATCTTCTCACCAGATTTCTCAGATTTTCCACGATTTTTTCCAGCTCCAATAGTATCCAAACCCCGCGTCTCGATCACCGAGGCCCCAAACGTTGGGTGCCTCAGAGCACCATTGCCCTGCACGCCAGAAGAGATCCAGGGACCTTCCAGGGCCGCCATTGTGGGTTCATCCATCTGTATATTAAACCCACCTCAAGCCCAACAATTACCCTCTGGTGATGACTAACAGTTCGCCATGGAAAATCCCCTATAAATAAATGGAGGTTTCCAGCTGGGAAAAAAATCCATCCAAAATTCGCCAGCTATTCCATGGCTATGTTAAATAACCAGAGGGTATAGTTGTAAACTAAGTAAAAGGTTTAGGGGTATCAAGAATTGTAGAAGCAAGAAACATGTGGAAATTGACCTACAACGTCCCAGAAACCCCGTTTTTTTTTTTACTTGAGGAACGGTGGTTTTACAAGATGCAAATGCGGGTTGAACCAAACAGTAAAGGAGATCCTCAGCAAAGATGATTGTCTTAACCCGACGTCAAATGAGACTTGCCCAACGAAATCCGGCTGTTGATCCATAGAAGCTGATCATATAACTTGATGCGTTGATCAAAAAAAAGAAAAGGTGATCCAATCTGGCAATGGAACATCAATGGAACATCATCGCTACTCACTAAACAAACTCATCTGTAAGGCCAGAGGATTTCCAGCTTCGGAACAGTAGGAATGCCTTTGAGAAAGACTGTTCAGGCGGTTTTTGAAGCGATTTGCGATTTGTCCGTACCTTAGTCTTGAACAAGTGGGGCTGGACACCAGCCAAAAAATGTATTTTAATGGAAAATAGATTTGGCGAACTGATTTTCAGTACATAGATGAAACCGGTTTTTTGACACTCTTCCGGGCGCATCTATCTATGTGTTCTTGGATGACAGATCCTGCAGACTTGGGTCATCAAACACCACAATGCGAGGATTTGAACCTAAGCTGCTAGATTCAAGTAGATATCCCTGATATCCCTGGAATATCTTGGTCGTTCATCAAATATTCAATTCCTGTACTTATGACTATTTGAAGTCTGTAACCCCCAAAAAACACCCGTGCAATCCATTGGTGTGGTCACTGTGGCCTTTGATTGTGATCCGTTACCCACACAATGTACGGCAAACAATGGATGGTGTACTACATCCCTAAAATTATCTATATAAAATTACATAAAAAATGTAAATGTATGCACCAAATTCGGACAGAAATCCAAACTGAGTTTGGAAACGATCAAAAGAAGCCATTGATTCCTGAGTTCTGCCGATTTTTTGGAGGTGCACATTCTTCCTCTAGTGCACATTCGCCTGGTTTATATCTGGGTGATTTTAGGCCTCCGGAGCTGAGAGGATCAGGATTTGAGCAACAAACTGGTTTGAGTGTTCGATATCCAGTTGGGGGTTTCCTAATGGCTGGGGGTACCCCCAAATAGATGGTTTATAATGGAAAATCCTATTAAAATAGATGATTTGGGGGTACCCCCTTTCTAGGAAACCCCCAGTTGTTGCAAATGAGTTTACCCTCATCGGACAGCTGAAGCCTTTTTATCGCTGAGTCGGGGGATGAATCGTTGAAGCTTCTGACAAGGAGCTGGACTGTCTTGTTTAAGACCTCAGCCACTTTCGAGTTGGTTTGCCAGATTGTCTTTAAAAGACCTTGGCATTCTTTGTGTTGCTCATTTTTTGTCATCCTTGCTTCTCCCCTTTTTGTGGGTGGGATGACCCATGTTGGCTTTCCCTCCTTCAGGAGGAATTTGGGGAAAGGGACCCCATCGACCAAAGAAGTCAAGAGCTCAGCAGGCAAAGAAATGTCTCCTGCATTTCAAGAGACCAACGGTTGCAAGCTTCTTCTGTCCTTCCTCTCGAAGGGAGATCCGCTGGATTGCAGTAGGATGCAATTCTCTCAAACCAAATAAAGCACGGCAACAAGGCTTCAATAAAAAAGACCCCTATTTGATGGGATGCTTAGGAATAGGAATTGCTGTAGGCCAAAAAGATATGGGGTTTATGGCGTTTGGTCTGCCGAGCCACTCAAAATACCCATCAAAATGGCTAAACATACTAAAATAATGGGGTAGTATACCAAATTTAGTACCAAAGCATATAATCATCCTGAAGTACATAGAGTGTGGAATTTTCAATCATAATCCCATGTTAGTGAAAAGTTGTTTACCTATTCCAGGATGACTCTTTATCCCTATGGAGCTTTATCGCTGGGATCATCCCCAATGGAGGATTCTTCCATCATACAACTTGATCCTGGAGGTCTTCTACCATAGTTGTAGGGGACCCAAACCCCAACTTATGGAGGGGTTAAAATCCCATATAGTTTTATATTACGTTATATTCAATTATCAACCCATATTAACCAGTAAGAACCACTATCAACCACTATTAACCCATATTAACCATTCATACCCCCTGACCCGCAGCCCTGGCCGTATGTCCCATGCCGAACCTTTGCCATTGAAGTCCCTTGCCACATGCACCAATCAACGCCGCCATGGTCACCGCATTGGGCTGAACCTGCCACGTCTGAAGGAGCAACGAGTAACCTGTTGGCTTGTTAAGGGGATATTATAGGGCGAAATGGAGGTTTCCTAAAATAGGGGTACCTCCAAATCATCAATTTTAATAGGATTTTCCATTACAAACCATCCATTTTTGGGTACCCCCATTTTAGGAAACCCCCATATCATGAGATGTAACCAACTGGATGGTGATGTAACCATGGATTTAACCAGAAACATCTGGATTGAACTAGAAACAAGTGGGACTTACGTAACCTTAGTGCGGGACAATTTTTGGGTTTGTGAGAAGAACGGGACTGAAAATGGGGTGTACCATGGTATACCCCACAAAATGATGATTCACCAGTGGATCGAATGGGAGGACCTATGCGAAAAGAGAAAGCCAATGACGACAATATAGCCAGGAATAAATGAGGATATGAACAATAGAACTGTGGGTTTCACCACAAGAATAATTGTTTTTTTCGCTCTGGATTCCATCAGAAAAACACCAAAACGTGCAAGCCTTTTGGACCAAACAGGCTGGTGCTGTGCAAATCTGGCTCGCGACCAGTACCACCACGCTGCATTTCGCACGAAGCTCTCCTTGGCCTTGGGCCTGCCATTGTTCGTGCTCCTTTCGGGCGGCTTCGACGGATTTGCGAAGCGTCACACCTCTTTGGCGTCCTGTCCCGCCATGGTATCTCGCGGTTGAGAGCCTTCATCTCTTTACGAGTCAGCTTCTCAGCATTGGCTGTCCTCGATTTGATCATCCGCGTCAGCTGGGAAAGCCTCCGCGGCGTGTTCGGAGGCGAACACCTCTTGCAACCCAACTCCCAGTGGTCAGGTTCCCATGCTGAATCATCCCATCCAGTGTCACGGAGCATCGGTCTATCCCAAAATAGGGCAATGGCACCTCTAAATCAAGAGGTTAATCATGGTTGTTCCTATAAAATGCGCCAGAAAACTGGAGGTATGCCCCAATTTTCATATAAACATCTGAAAATGGTGATTTAAATCAAGAACAAATGGATTTCGTTTGTACAAGCAATCAACGATGAAGACATTCATCCATATGGTAACCGTGCGCGAACAAACATTAGGGTTGGCGGTTGGAGCAACCACAATGGGAAAGTTGGTAAATCACCGACAACATCGAGCCACAAAAGCAGGCGTCCCCAAAAAATGCCATATGAAAAACTAGGGAAAAACAGCAAACAGCATTTCCAAAATGGATGGATAATTGCCTATAGTGGAACGAGGAAAGTAGATGTCTGACACTTTTGTTCGACTATATCATTGTCTCTATGGTTTTCAAATTTGGATATGTATTTTGTCCTATTAACTTCCATCTGCCAAGACTTTATTTCTAGGAGGCGCAGTGTACCTCTAGTAATTTGATAGTTTGTTATGGAAGCCATGGCCCATTCATTTATTTATTCAAAACAGTGATTTTTCCGTAGTTACCAAAGGGACATCATTATTAAACCTCAGTAACAACCATCAAACATAGTTGCAGGGGTATAAGCTCAACCATAGATTTCAGCCCCGCTCAGTATACACTTCATGGATCTTCACAGCGGATCACTGGATCACTGTTGCCCTCATCAAAATCCGAGCCTCACAGATTCTGGAGCTGTGGAATAGTTGAAGCGCTGTCCTTGTTGCTGGGTTTTCTCGTCAAAAAAAACCTATCAACTAGGAAAATGCAGATTTATTCAGTGAAGGTGCGGGTTCAACTATGGATTTAGCTGATGAACGTGTGGATATAATGGGATTTTGCGAACCAACAGTATTTGTGTGGGTCTGAAAATGGGGGTAACCAAAAAGTACCATCTCAAAGGACATATCATGCTGAACCATGGGCCTTTGGGGTATTCTCTTCCCAAACAACCTCAACTACTGCCGGATTTCGGTGAACAGGTGGCTTTGCCTGAAGATTCTGATGATGTGTCCCATTTACATTGCAATTTGGGGGTCCTGCTTGGACAAACCCCACGTGGCCGTCAAAGACAGGCAGAGTTTCTAACCGACGATTGCACCTCGATGGTGACTCCAGCCATCCTCAATGTCTGCATCGCAGCTGTCCAAGAATGAACCGTGCTTCCTCCTTCGTCATTGTACGGGGGCCGAATTCCTGGAGAGACCACCACGATCTCGTTTGGGATAGCTTCAAAAGGTGGAGGTGCCTCACCTGCGCAAAAGTACATGTTGGTGGAAACAACAGTGTAGACAATAGATCCCCCAGAGCTTCCGGTTGTTTTGGGCCTTAAGCTGGTTGCCGGGGGTGATCTCGTCTGTGTACGGGAGCAGCTGCCAAGGGGTCAATCGTTGTAGAGCTGGTTGCAGAAGAGTGCTGAAACCCTCACAACGAAGTGCCGCTTTGTAGAGGCTACAGTAGCAGCTGGCTGTGGTCCGCTCAGTCATCACGAAGATCGGGGGCGCAGAGGCAGGGCCAATCAACTCCCCTAAAAATAATGGGTATGACAACTTCCATGTGACTGGATTGGGTCAGGGCTTCCCAATGATACAATAAATGACACAAATGGCATTCCCTCTGGTAATCTAGCGTGGCTAGAAATGGGAAACCCCAGTGGGCGGATGCCTGAATGGTCGACCTAAGTGTAGTTCTTGTACGTTCTATGCCCAAGAAGTGTTGTGCACATTGTTTGGATATGAAACTCCGATGTTGCTTATGTTGACCAAATGTTTGGCTACGATGGTCTTTGATTTTTACACATTATTTTGAGTTCATGACAAAATTGCCTACATTGGTGAATGGACATAGTCTTCTGCTAGCATGCATTGATTCCTTGCAATGGTCCTGATCATCTGAATTAACAAACAGTTATGCAAACTGAGTATAGTATTGGTAAACATGACTAACCAATAAATAGCCGGACATTGCCACATGTACAATCGGAATACTTCCATATAGCCATATTGTCGGACATTTCTCGCCATTCTTCTCAGCAAAACCTAGCGTTTTCGTGGCCAATCTTTGATGCCCTGCAAAAAAATACCATTCTTGGTCGGTTAGCCTCTGGTAAACTAAAATAACTATGGAAAATCACCATTTTTAGTGTGAAAATCAACTATCATGGGCCATGTTCAATAGCAAACTGTGAGTTTACCAGAGGCTATCTAGTTCCCCATTTGTAGCGTAAAATTCAGTTGCACTCAACTATTCATCAGCTTGGTTTACCCACGAACCGTGGTTTGCTGATCCCGTGCGCCGAGTGGCTCCCAGTGTGGACCTTGGGCGCTGATGCTGGTGTTGAACGTCACCACATCTGGCTGCACCTCATGGAGCCAGTCTGTCCTTAATGCTGGTGGTTTATGACTATCACTAGTACTATTGTGATTCTTATACTTGTTCTGCTGGTATATTCTTACGAGTATTGGTACTTTTTATTATGATTATTGTCATCATCATAATTTTTATTTTTGTTGTTGATATTGTTATTTATATAGTGTTATACTCATTATTGTGATTAGTTTGAATCCTCAAAATTGGCCGAAACTTAACTCCTGGTTAAAAACATCTCCAAGGATTTAAGGTTGGTGTCTTGTTATTGGGAATCCCTCCATTGGCCCATACATGCACTGCCTTTTTTTGGCTCTATTTCATTTGTTCAAATCACCAAACGACATTGCTAAGACATAAACACCAGTCTAATTGGGTTTATACCAGCACCATTTGTTGGTTAAATTGAATCCTCTACATTTTTGCTGATTAAATCCACATAACCAGTAATTCACAGTACGTCACGTTTCAATCCCATGAAATCCAAAAAAAAAAACACCAAATCCTACATTCGCATTCCCAATAGGTAACATCCTCAGATTCCTTAGATGACTTAAATCCCATTGAATTCCATTGAAATCCCATGCCTCAGCCATACGCATCTCCTCCAAGGTCCGCAGGACAGGCTCCCAATGTTGACCGCGTTCCTTGGAACGACAAAAGATCGGCGATGAAAATGGGAGATGGTGAACAAATTCTGTTGGATGAAAATATAGATTTAGATGATATTTATATTGATTTATATGGATTGATATGGGGCATGGATGGTTCTGGATTTGTAACATATATCATGGAACTAAAATGGTGGTTAATTATATGGGATTTTCATGGGGGGGGTGAGCCAAAAAATCTAGATTTAAGAATCAAAGTCGGCGTTTGATGGGGCGTGGTTCCAGGACGTCTGCGGGAGGTACGGTAAAAATGATGATAAACCATGGTAAAACATGGCAATAATGGTGATAAAATCGGACATTTTATGGGACATCATGGAAGATCATAAGGACAAAAATGGTGCGATGGATACCCCTGCAATCTGGTAACGGACCCCACCGCAGGGCGGAACATGGGAGGAACATGGGAGGAACTTGGGAACCATGACCATGAAGTGAGCTTTCCAGACGCAAGCCGCCTACAAGGCCATCCCCCACCAGGTGCCGTCGGTAACGACGCACTGGAGGTTATGGTTGTAGATGGTACCCATGTCCAACCCCAGCTGCAGTTTCCCAATATTTCTTGTACCCCGAAATATTTAACCATTGCTTTTCCCCTTTAGGACCAATTATCTGGATCCGTTTGAGGTCCCCCATTCTAAGGAAAAGGGAGAAGCGGTACCAAATCCTAGTCGGATACACTGGATACACTTGTGCACTTTTGGATCCTACTTGAATCTTCAGACTCGAATTTTGGGGGTTGTCTGGGATATGAGTCAGAATGGTCCAAACATGGAGCTGGTGCATTTGTGAATCCATTGCTAACCCAATGAACTTGACCATATAGTTGGGCAATTATTGGACTTGGAGGGCCACGCCTAACGAGTAGCTATTAGAAAAAGAATTCAATGTATGTGCCAACGATTGCATAACTCTCATTTCTGAAACCTGTTTAGACGGGGTATCTCCTAAAGTCCCATCGGGGGAATATGGACCAACAGATCATTCAGTGACTTCACGGGCTCCCTCGTTGCTTTGTTAAGCCCGTGCTAAAAAATAGCACTTCAACTACTCAGATCTATGGTATGAAAAAGCCATCTCTGAATAGAAAAAATGTCTTTTGAAGGTATCACAGATTTTGTGTTGACCTTTGTATCACAGTACCTTTGAAGACAAAATCGATCTTCAAACAGATCTTTGAACACAACTGTATTCAAAAATGAATTTGTTAATCGAGAATGTCCAGCAAAAATCACCAAACCATGAGTCTTACTGGTTCCACATCTCTCTGGCTAAAAGGGGGGTTGCTAAAATGGGGGACCCCAAAATGGATGGTTATAATGAAAAATCCCATTTAAATGGATGATTTGGGGGTATTCCCATTTTAGGAAACCTTCAAATCCTGAAGTTGGTATATATCTAGAATACCCTGGAAAGAGATAGGAAACTAGAATCCTATCAGGCGTACTATTCTGATTCACCAACCTGAAACGTTCGATCATTTTGGGATTCTTCACAATACTCACCATCATGCTTGGTAAGGTCGCGGACACCTTGTTATCAATTAACCACATCTTTGGATGCTGGATGCTTTAACCAGAAAAAAATGAGGCTGCTGCTTGCTGGCTCATTGCCGCCATGTGCTGTTGGGTGCACATTTGAAGCTGGACCGCAAGGTCCGCCTGGTGCTTCTGCTTCTGTGCTTGCACCTGCAGCTCTGCTTGTTCCTGCAGGAACTGCGTCTGCCTCACTGTTTCTTTGGCGAATTTGCCCTGCCCTTCTTCTCTTGGCCTCTGCGAACCTTTGGTCCCTAGCTTTAGCAGGGGGTGGCGGGGGCAGGTGCTGGCCCAGCGGGCGGTTGCTCATCGGCATGCCTCAAGCCACAACCATTGTTTCATGTACCTTGGTGGGAGCAGCCGGAGGCACCTGTCTCAACGCTCGGGCAAGAAAAAGATTGATTGAAAACCACTGCCACTCACACCGAATGAGGCCTCTGTGGTGTCGAGGGGATCCAAGAAGCCATTCCAGTAAGCCATGGCAATTGCTAAATGCTCAGGCCATTTTGGCCTGCCACCCTAAGACGTGATCGAAACTCAAGATGAGCTGGTCACAAGACATCCGCATTTGCAGCAAAAGAAACACATCTGTATAAATTATCCAATCATATCCAATCAAACTTTGCCCAAATAATCGTAAAATCCCACCTGCGCTAGTCAAATCACCATTTTTTCTTGAATATTTTTTTTTTGTTTGCTAGATTTTTGCTGGTGATCTCACAATTCTTGCCCTTTCAGGCCTCCAAAATGTCTGGCGAACCCCCAAGGCTTTTGGTTCCAGCCAGCCAATCCCAACTGCATCCGAGGTTCGCAAGCGCTCAGCAGGGCGTTGTAGGAGACCTCATTGGGCATCAGCAAGTGTTGCTCCATGGTGCTGAACCTGGGTTTCGGCTGGTGCAACTTCAGTGGATATCTCCTGGTGGTTTTTTGGCTGATTTTTTGCCATGATAGTACAACTATTTCCATGGGATATGATTGAGATATAGAACCAACTTGATACGATACAAACCAACTTGTTTTGCTAGTTATAGTATGTCATAGTATGGTTTACTGAAGATGATAGGTGGAGTTGCCACTCTCTGCTTCACCTCTGCCGTGGTGAAGTTCCTCTGTTTGAACACAACGTCTATAGGTACGTGAGCGTTTTTTTTCGGGAGATGATTAAAATACACAAACAATAGGATTTGTACAATGGATTAGTCTGATATAGTATGCTTGAGAATATATATGTATATGTACATGTACTTGTATAATTACTAATATACATAATATATATATATATAGCAGCCCCTGAAAAGATAGCAAAATGTGTTTCCATAAGGTTGTAGATGATACTTATAGAACACTATTTCCAGGTTTCCCGCGTTTCTACCTTTTGGGGGTTACCACCTTTTTGTTCGTGGTGGAGGTATGATGAGAATGGGTAGATGACAGTTGGAATGGGTAAATTACAGTTAAAATGGTGGTTTCTCCATGGTATTACCATAAACAACTAGGAAATGATGGGTATCCCAATCTTAGATTCCCTGTAAAAAAAAGGTTGACACAGTGGCCAATCTTTGATGCCCTATTTTAAAAAAATGTTGACACAGCAACTAGGGTCAAATACCACTTGTACAAATTCAACGAGGATTGCAACTGGGTTTTTCAAGCATTTGACTTGTTCTTGAATCCATTTCCAAGAAATCCAATTAGTGATTTCTTCTTGGTAAAATATGTAAGTATTGTTCAGCTGATTCATTCTTCAAACAGGAGAAACAAATGGTTGAAACCACCAATCTGTTCCTGAGTGTCTTCATGGAGTCTCTCCTGTTTAGTTGAATTCCCTCTTGTTGCTGGTTACCAACTGGCAATTAAACATAGCTGCCGTAAAGATGGAAGTCGCCGTTTGCGTATGATTGCCTATTAGAAATGGTGATGTTCCATGGCTAACCATTCAACTCCTGGAGGATGAGGCTGGTGACCCAGTGAAGAACGAGAAAGTGGCAACAAAGGCTTTACAGTCAGACAAAACTGATAACGATCATCAAATAAAAAATAATCATCACAAATCGCTTTTGGAGTGCAAACAAAAGCTTTATATCAAATCTCTGCCATTATTTCAACTTCAAAATCGATAAAACCCTCCTGGAACCTTCACGGTCTCATCTGAGCTACCATGTAGTAACAATGCGTTGTTCCTATGCCCCCATTGTTTTCTGAATAGCTCGAACTTCTTGGATGAGTGAACAGAAGCCTTATCACATATGATTGAGGCTTTGGCCTCCTCCGCCGCCGTCAGATCCGGCTACATGCGGCGTTTCCGCAGTTGGACCTCGAGGAACTCTAGATAATGCAGCATCGTTTCAGAATCCCACATGGGATCGCCGCAAATTTTGCTGAATATGGGCACTGCCAGCAAGCTCAGAATTCAACCGTGCGATAGACTCGGTCATGGAACCCGAGCCAACGGCAATGTACATGGACCCAATCGTGCCATCTGCCCAGGAAAGGGTCGCAATGGGTCGTAGTCGTCTGAGGTAATCGCCACAGATAGAAAAAATCCACCCATCCTCCAGATTCATCGATTTCAAAATGCCTTGCACAATGGATTTGCCATCCAGCTCACCAGACTTGTACAGCACCTTCTTTCTATGCTCAAATAGACAGGTCCACACCTGATCAAAATCTGCCACCAGACGTAAATTAACACCGTGGGCATGATGGGAGTTGCTGACCCATCGACATACTTGCTCCATTTCTGGATGATGAGGTGCTTTGCTGGCTTGGAGTTAAATGCACTTCATAATTCATACCCTCTGGTAAACTAACAGTTTGCTATTGAAGCCATGGCCATGGAAATAGTTGGTATTTTCCCATGAAAAAAAATGTGATTTTCCATAGTTATGTGGCAGTTGACCAGAGGGTAACATATCTATGGTTTCATATTGCTTTCACGATAAAATTCCCCATTTTCTTCGCGGGTGAAGCCATGAACCCCTGCGTCCCAGCCACATCTGCACCGCCCGCTGCCAGACTTCGCCACGAATGCAGCAGGTGATGGCCGCATTCCAAGCCTTTTTGGAGATTGTCAATGGATTGGCTTGAAGGGGGAAATCTTCACCGGAACCCCCCTGGTTTTTTAGCATCAATTATAGAGTTTTTGACCTTAGATTTTTTTCCCTTAAACCAATGAGATTGGGGATTTGACCCAGCTACTGGATTTGTCGGAGTTGGGTTTGTCTGAAAATAGGCTGCCATCCAGTGGTTTATCATTCATGTTTTTGTCAAAAAAGATTGTAATTTTGGGGCACAGCCCATTTTCTGACTGACCCAGTTGACTTGTGGATTTATAGATGGACTGTACATGAATTGGATGGATTTTACATGGGGTTTACCACAAAGATCCTCAGGAAAAACAGTGGATCTATGGATCTAATGTTGATATGAGGGGCAATGGGATATGATAAACGGATACTACTTATTTGTTCATGGATTTCCAAGAGGTTCTATTTACTGCAACGGATCTTCATGGATGTTTAGATGGATATCAGGTAAGTTCAATGGATTTTAGATTTTATCAGAAAAACCTGAGGACTTGATGGTGATATACTGGCGATGTACTGGGATACATGGATATCAATTTTTTGGTTTCTACATGGATTTCTATTGTCGAATTGAATGGACTTCTTACCAGGGAAAAATTGGATGATTCACTAGGAAGGGTAGCTAAACCAACATGACTTCAACTTGATTCCATGAATTCATGGCCTCTATATGGGTATGGCTCAAAATTATTAAGCCTATGATTGGTTGGTTTATGTTAATTTACCATTAAAAATGACCATTTTGGGTACCATAATTTTGAGCCATAGCCATATCGGTCTATTACGCTTTGGTTCTATAGAGGCCAGTTCCTAACCACTGATCCGGGGCAAAGATGGGCTCCGAGGCAACCGGGACGACTTTTCGCCAGTTTCTGAGGGAATATCGGGGATGACCATCAAACTTCATTGGATGTGTTAAGGTAGAATGTGGGGGTTTCCTAAAATGGGGGGTACCCCAAAATGGATGGTTTATAATGGAAAATCCTATTAACATGGATGATTTCGGGGTACCCCTATTTTAGGAAACCTCCATGTTGATTTCAATGGCAAGATGATTGTCATTTTAGCACGTTAAACCGACCGGTAACCGGTCAATGCTAGCTTCATGATGCTACATGTTTGGCCATTGATGGAGGAATACGAAGCACCAATCCACAGTTGCGAGTTCCAATCCACTTTCATTCCAGGTACGAAAGATTGAAATTCTCCAAGTTGCTCCAGATCCACAAATCCGGGCAAGACATAACAGTCCCGAAACTGAAATAATCCACTGATTCTGGCTGAAGTTTAATGATCTCTGACCTGAAATAAGGGTCAATTCTGGAATAAGTCCCCTTGCGAACCAAATCACGGATGCTTCTTGGGCAACCCTACGCGAAGATCCGGCGCAATTGCCATTGTCGTGAAGTCATCTGCGCATCGCATGACAAGCAGCAAAATGGTGATACCATAGGGGGACTTAAGCAACAAAACTGGTGCTACAATACCATTTGATGCTGATATTTCACAGCTTTTACTGGGATACAATGGGATATATAAGCAACAATCTCATGTCAGGGTCTGTCCAAAGCATATCCTTATAAAATAGCAAGTTCATGAGAAAATCATAGTAAACCATGGGATTTGGGGATACATTATTTTTCAGGCAATCCCTAATGGGGATACAATCAGGGATGATTGATCTGGGATGAGGATCAAGGAATGGAATCAATAAAGAAGCCGGGGAACTTATAATGATTAACCAACCCAAAAATAGCTGCAATTAGGCAATTTTTTGGATGATTCCCTATACCATCATCTTATGATGACATCACTTGAGGTCCTTTATAATCCAGCCAGAATAGTGGATGTTTCATTCCGAGTTTGGTCATGATTGGCCTGCAAAGGACGTATCCAATCATTTCAAGTTCAATAGGAAAGGATATAAACGATGGTTGTCCAGTAGATTTGGGCTGTACAGTGGCTATACACTTTTTTCAGACAAACGCAAATGAGCATACCCTCTGGTAGTCAAACGTGGCAATGGAAAATCCACTATTTATAGATGATTTTCCCATTAAAACCTCCATGTGTAGGGGATTTCCCAGCTTGCCTCGCTTGATGACACCCGAGGGTATTACCCTTGATAAACCAAATGTCAACTAAATGAGTCTCGCTGAACTGTACCAATTCGCAAACGTAAAACCAGGTGATCTGCGGATGATGAGCCTCACTAACCCATTAGCAATGAGGTATTTCGCGGGAAAAGTTTGCGCCGGCGAGTGGTAAACCATGGCGACCCATTTATCAGAAGTAAATTAAATTACATTAAATTACCTATTGGTTGTGAAACAACAGGTGACCCCTCTAGTAATTGATCAACTATTGGAAAGAGGACATCTATGGTCCAGAAGAATCATGGGGAGAGCACCAACTGGTTAATCCATGCTATATAAAATCATACAAACTATACTAAAGTGATCAGATCATCCCACGAAATATATACGTGCTTCCTGACCTCTGTTTGGTATCATCATTTCTACAAAGGCGGTACGTAAGAAAACGCAGTTACAGCTAAAGATTCAATCACCAAACTACCAATCCAAGCTTTACCCAGCCGGACATCCCTTCGCGACATCTCCTTGGGCCCCACCAGGAGGGCTTAACGGGCGGACAGGTTCAGACCTGGCCCTGCCCCATGTTTTTTTCCTCGGAAACTGCAGTGTTGGATCTTTTGCTCCTTGGTGTTCTGGAGTGCATGATTCAAGAACTTGTTGTGCACACTCACGTTGTGCCACCACGGCTCAACATCGCCGGAGCAGCGCGACCGACAGAAAGATTGGGAAGCATAGTTCCACCATGTGGCAGAAGGTTTGTTCAACATGGTGACCCTGTAATTTCTCCAACCCTCATGAAAAACCAGTTGACAACCTTCGGGCCATGAAGTTGCCCGCCCAAGCAAAATGACCGATCTTATCTACCACATGACCAGCCACCAGATAAAGTCACGCAATAGTGACCTTGGGGATAAAAAATCTCCACTTGTGGAGGTGACAAAGCTATTCTACCCATCAAAAAATCACCCTGGCCTGCACCAAGTCGTAATTAACATCATGGTATCCACAAATTTTCCTGCTTTTTGGTTGGATATTGCTACCCCACTTTTGACACATGAAATCCTATTTTGGTCAGTGCCAGCTGAAAGCGGGCACCTATGAGTTGTAGCACCCGTTGCCAAGACCTGGCTCAGATTGATATCACTGGATTGGAAGGACCGGAAAACCATGGGTTTTCCCTCCAAATACGAGGGGGTTCCATACATGGGGGTACCCCAGTAGCTGGATGGATGATTTAGGGTACCCCCATGTTAGAAAACCTCCATATGGGGGTTTCCTTAAACCAATCCAATGAAGATAAGAATGATTTGTACCAAAAATTTACCACAAATGGAAAACATGTTTGAGAAATACTTCGTGAATGTGACTTCAATTGGTCGCCCTCAGGGAAAGAAACAGGCAGCCACATGCTTTTAGCGCTTTTATTACTATACCATCTACATATATATATGTATATATATCCGTGAAATGTCCAATTTTTTGTTGAAAAAACTGGGAAAACAATTTCTGGGATTTCTGTGGATTGGAGATGGTGAATTGCGGAAACAAATCTCTGACCAAGATTTGAGCTGAGACGGATATGTACCTACAATAGATTTGTTTATTGAACTCTATAGATCCGTATAGATGTGGATACATACGAATCCCGAAAGCAAGAACCCGGTATCCCAAGTACATCGTCAAAAGGGTTGGCTCAAAGAAATTGTGCAGAAAAAAACTGATTGAAACATGAGAAACTCTACTGCACAACAATCAGAAGAAACATGTTACTGTAATATCCCTCCGATTTAGTAAAGAAGAGTAAGGACATCACCAAAAAAGGTCACCTCCGTGAAAGAATATTTTGTTTGTACAATGTGGTAAGCAAACTCCCAATAATCCCCAATATGTAGTGAAAGAAACCCTTAAAATGGTTTAACTTTGCTGGGTTGGTCTACTTTTTGGGTCTACCCCATTCAACTTCCAAGCTGATCTATGCTCTGCAGGTGGAATCCTCGCTTCCCACCTGCTGGGTTCCAAGGCATTGATGGATGCGCCCAACGAAATGATGTCTGGCGACACCTCGCGGCTTTCGTGCGGCTTTTGGGAAAATGTGGAGATGATGTGGGAAAAACAGGCAAAAATTCCGTGGATACAATTGGAGATCATGGTGTATATGTATATTCAAAAATCAGCAGGGTTTCAATGGAAAAATCACCTATGAGTTGGAAAAGAGCATGGAATAAGAGATAAAAACATATGGATATGCGTCAAAACCCTGTGTCCCTGCTGAACACCCATATAGTTGGTAAAAGGATGATTATCTCCCAAAATTTGGTGTAAGTTTTGGTCCATACCATACACTAACCGCTAGAAATTGGAACCAATCTAGCCAGCATATGGGGAGCCTAGAAACAGCAGGTGGTGTGAAAACATATTTCTGCACTTTTTATAACAACAATGACTCATTCAACAACGCGTTAATTTGAGCAAAAATATGCTGGAAACCTTTTTTCTATCATCAATTTTGATGATAAAGGGCCTTTGGTGTCTGCTGTAAACGGGTTCTTAGAAACATTTGATAGAAAGAAGGCACATTGGTTTCCACAGTCACCATCATATACTGTAAAAGACACAATCGCCCAATTGCATCAAAAACACTGAGCTGCAGAGGAGGGATCATTGCCGCCCTTCAAATTTCCCATCGTTGAAGATCCGACACAAGGTGTCCCAAACAAATCCATGTCATTCTCAGGAAATGGGCATTCTTTCGAGCATTTGAAACACCTGCCAATGCGCAAGACATCGGCACTGTACGCAATACACTAGTGAGGGCGTGTGAGAACAGCCAGCAGTCTCACTCATCCCACCTCACTTTTTGAGCGGTAGATGACTTCTTTGGCAAGCTTGGAGCGCTCTGCAAATGAGTTTGCTGCAGTGGCAAGCAGGATAGTTCCACGGTCCATTCATAAGTTAGTCTATTATTATTATCCGCCCTCCAACCGTAGAGTTGAACCTCGGGCATAGTTCCCCAACTGTTTGCCGAATTGTAAACCAACTTACCCAATTTTGGTTGGATAAACCCACATGGTGTTTGGTAATCCCTAACGCAACCAACAAAAATCCACCGGTGTATCGGATCTTCCCCATTCTCCGGTGTGTCATCTGAGTAAAAAATACCTTAGTTCTGAATAAAAACATGCACAACATCCTCACAGCACATGTTCCCCTCAAATCATATTTCTTTGGTTCGCCATGGTAAAACCCACATGTTTCTGGATAAGTTATAGTACATAGTATTTCACTAACCTGCAACTTGCGGCCAGCTATGGGGATGATTCCCCTCTACATTCACCATGATTCCAGTGAGGTCACGACGTAAAGTCATTAGAGTTTGGCCAGATTTTGTTCCATGATATCCAATTATATCCCCTCATTTTCCCCAGTTAAATCACCATTTTCCCTTACAACTAACTGCCTTCTACGCAATCACTCTGAGCTACCCCACGAATGAACTTTGCATATCCTCACGCTGGCAATGGACATTTTCCGCCTGCCTTCAGTGGCAAAATTTCATCAAAACATGGATCCCCAACCGCTATGTTTGGCTTATAAACTCCACTAATCACTTCGATATATCCACCATAGACCATGGAATTACCCTAGGTATAAAGCAAGCTCATGGATTGGTTGACCCTATTAGGTGATGAAATATAGCTGTGGAAAGTGGCCATACTTAACAGGTAGATCATCTACACTTGGGCCACTTGGGTCATTTTCCATGTCTACGTTTATATCCCAAGAATTCAGCAATGACGCGTTGAAAGATCAGACGTTCAATCCTGATTTCTGCTCTAAGAAAACAAGGTTAAACACCAATCTTGGTGAGCTTCCACCCCATACATACATAGAGGGGTCAACTACTGAAATTGTCCTGACATCATATCCAATATCCTGCCAAAAATGGTCAGTTTTACGCACCACAACTTTGTTGCTTCAATCCTCTACTAACCATGAGCATTCCCTTTATGATCTCCATCATGCCATTTTTAAAATCCTTTCAACTGTTCCCAATATATATATATATATATCCCCATTATCCAATGTATTCCCTATGTTTATATTCTACCATGTTCTTTGGCAAAATTACATCGCCCCGAAGAGCTCCTTGAGTGTGTCTGAACCCCCATGACGTCTCAAGGCTGTCTGCAAAGGCGTGATGGGTGTCTTGTCAGTCGCCCATAGCCATGTTTTCTGACAATGCACATGCATGTTAGGGCAAGCAACAAAGTTTTATGGGTTTTACTAAACTTCCACTCTGTATTCTACGGATCTGGGTCACTGCCACCCTGTATTGCACGAACAAAAGATTCACCAGTGAAGCGACAGTGAAGTCACCACAATTCACCAAGATTCAGACCTATGAACTCCCCATTTAGTTCCGTGACTTTGCTCATTCTGCGCTTCAGATCCACGCTACCCACCCTGAAACTCAGCTCCTCCAAGAGATATAGGGCCAGCGACCACTCGGCCTGGGTCTCACTGATCAAGAGATTTTGTTGGGAATGATATGGGAATAACATGGTGGATTTTATAGGGGTTTCAGGATTTATAAAGATCTGCCAGGATATATCACATATTTATAGGGGATTTACAGGGATTTATTAAGTTGATATGGGATGAAACTTGTGGTTGATGCGCATATCCCTTTATCTAGAGATTAAATCACCAACTTTTGGAGAATGTCAATTCAAGTTCTATTCTCCCAGTAAGATCCATTAGATCAAAACCCAATTCTATTTCCATCACATCGTTTTTCTGGGTGAAGTATAATAATTCACCAATTTCACCTCAAATACGGTAAGATGTCCCTCTAGCAGTGACGTCACTACACTAGCAGTGACGTAACTACACTTTATCCATTCTTTTGCATTTTTTGGTTGGATATCATCACGCTATATACCATTTTATTGCCACTGTATTACCACAAAATCATAGGTCATCCAAGATATTCCATAAAATGTCCCAATATATCACAATTTTTATAGATTATATCTTGCATTTCTTGGATATCTAAAGTGTGTATCATAAGTTATACCCTCTGGTTGTTTCACAGTGTTTTTATGGAAGCCACGACCCATGTACAAGTGATTTGTGATTATGATGATTGAGCTACTTAACACAGTGATTTTCCATAGTTCTGCAACAAACTACCAGAGAGTAACACATTCTTAATATGTCTTAATCACCGTGAACCATAGTTTACTTATCCAAAATAATTAATGATTTTCCACAGCTACGTTAAGCAACCAAAAGGTATATCCCATGGCCTCTTCCCCCAACCCCTGCTGGATGCCCCTGGCCCCTCGCGCTGCGGCGGACAGCGTGGCGTTGAACGAGACCACGTTGGGAGACGGAAAGACCTTGGATCCTTCCAGCCTCGGTGTCGCCGAGATGAGAGGTTCATTCATGCCTTGTTGTTGCTAAGATGGTTGACATACCATGTATTCATGAGGGTATAGAATGCGTGAACCATCTCAGCAACGCTATTATTAACCCTAATATTACTGGGATTTAAGCAACAACAACTCGTGGGAATGCAACGAGAATACAATGGGATATATATTATATACATATATATACACATGTATCACCAACTTAGTGGATGAGGACAGTGCCCTGGGTAGTTTGTTACATAGCTATGGAAAAGCGCCCGTTGATAGACGATTGACTATTCAGAATGGTGTTCTTTTATAGCTATGTCAAATTTCCAGAGGGTCATTGTCCTTCTGGTCCTCGTTGTTAAAACTATCCTCATGTTTACCCTCCAGCAATCAACCGTGGCTGTGGAGAGTCCATCATCTATAGTTGATTTTCCCATTGAAACCTTGATTTAGTTCGGGGGGTTCCTAGCCATGTTTGATGACCGGAGGCTCATTGGGCTCGTCCCCATGACTGCCAGTTCTATCTGGGCACGAACTGCCATTGGGTGATCTCATTGCCATAGTTTTTTCTGCAACTAATAGTGCTTGATATCGTGATTGTTGCCATTATGTTGGTGACCTATTCTGCTCTATCCTTATTCTGCTTTGCTTCGGACCACCTTTTTCGGCAAGCTAAATCTCTACCAGAACCAGTTTCCACAGTTTCCACTCCCATCTCTATCGGGCAACCCACTTCTGAGCCTCTGAATGTGGGTTCTGAAAATAGGGCACCCCAAAATTTGATAGTTTAATCATGGTGTGTCATCATGTTCCCCATTGAAACAACCATTTTTTGGGGTATTTTAAGACACAGAACCGGATCCGTTTGTAGAGTTGCCAGCTCCAAGCCATGCAAAATCCTCCACTCCCATCAAACTGCTCGGTAGAGATGGGTATCCATATTATGGGCTATCATAATCCGCAATCGACTGGGCAGGTTCATAACATGTATAGTCACCCTGTAGATTCACCATTATTTGCCAGTCAACCATCAACTATATCCGCATATCTTCGATAAAAACACCCATAATTTCCCTAGAATTGATTGGTGAAGTCCCATGAATTCCCCTTTGAGCTGGGTAGAAGTTTCCACGGAAATCTGCATCCTGACGCTCCAACCTCATCTCTGTCAGAAGCTCTGTTGCACGCCTTAGAGACGTGGGTTGGTGGCCTCAAGGAATTGAGTGTTGCTGTTGGTGAAAATAAAGAACATAACTGCAAAATTGCCCAAACAAGGATTAATCTGGAAGAAATGGAAGATAAACCAACAAAATTGCTGAATATGAGTAGGAATGGGTTACATGAACATGCACGGATGCTGAAAGGGTCAGTTCACCGCCAGTTTCGACAAATGGTCAAGTTTGTAGTTCTCCAGATATGCAGAATAAACCAAGCGTAATCCCATACTAATTGGAGTCTTTATAAAGTTTCAAAAAGTTGGAACCCCTTGTTGTATTTCCTATACCTGTACAGATTGATAGCATTTGACAACCCCATCTCCTGTAGATTCACTAGCAACACCCTGGACCTTGGTTCAAGTTTGTTCCCTCCTATTTGTGGCTTGAATCAGCATTTCCGCGGTGGAACCAGTAGTATTTTGTGGATAAATGTGCAACAAATAAGGTATCATCATAGAATCCAAACCTGAGCCAGGGCCGTTATTGATTGTTTTCCCCAACCCGAACTCATTGTTGTCATGAACCGCATCCATATATATATATATATCTATATATATATATTGTATCTGTTGATCTTTGATCCATCATTGTAACATGGGGTCATCAAATGTTGGTTGTTTCTCTCTGAATCGTCTGCTACACATGATGTATCTACTCACAAACAACCAGTATAACAATGATAATAACCATCAGAGTTTATGATCCATGTAGACCCCGTCTCCCATTTTCCATTATCGATTAGAACATTATATATATATACATATATACCCATAAAAGCATAGAAAAAAATGTTTATCACTATTGTGGCACGATTTCACTTTCTATCTTTTTGAGGGTTACTGTGTAGGGGTTTCTTGAAATGGTCCATGATAGTATTGAAACCCATGTTGATTTGGGGATCCCCCATTTCAAGAAACCACAGTACAGTGATAAAGTATGAACACTCCTCATTCTACTACTTGGCTCTTAGGGTTCTCCACTAAATATAGGCTATAAGAATAGCCAAAACAGTGATAACTGTCAAATGATCATAACACCACCACCCAAAAATATCCATTTCCCCATGACCCCCGTCGCCAAGCTACTGCCAAGCACTTCCTCGACCCAACGCCGTCAGGACGCCGTTGCAGGAAATGACATCCACCCTGAGCGATTTCATGGCGTATCTAATGGAGATTTGGTGGATTTACTACGGGATGAAAATTGGTATTTCATGGATTTCGTGGGGATTGAATGGTTTTTTTCTGATGGTTCTATTTGGGTTCCAAAAATCAGTGATGTCAAAAAAAAGGGGTGTATCATGGGGGTATGATCAACAAGACTTGGAACATGTGGCCAGCCGAAATTCAGGATTCATGGGTTTTCCAAAAACAGGGGATACCCTATTTTTGAGCGGTATCCCCTGTTTTTGAGCTATCTTGGGGTACCCTAGATTATAAAACAACTCCATTATTTATATAATCGTGTATTCGAGTTGTTTTTATTTCTACTAGTATAAATATATATATATATATATACATCTGTGTTCATTCATTGGTTCTGTGGATTTTCTGTTGATTTGTCGAGATAATTGAGAGATAAAAGGGTGGACGGTAGCATTCTGACCTGGAATTTCACAAATTCACAAACCATGTTTGATGTGGCGAATCTGGGCCCTGAATGCAACGTGGCAGCTGCTCCGTGTTTCTTTGTGATCAATGACTCAAAGGCTTTTAATGGTGAGGTGATGGTGTTATGTTTAATTCTGTTTCAAATGTGTTTTTGGACTATTGCGCTATAATTGTTGATGATGAATTCAAATCTTTGCATAGTCTTTGAAGTACAAAACACGACAAATTATAAGAGTTGCCCGCATTCCTATCCCCTGGATTGATGACTGACGACTCTGCTCCACTACTTCTCTGAGAACCCGCGCGGGATGCGCTGCTGCCTGCACCATCGGGATTTCGCCGGAGGTTTATGATGGGCCCAGGGCTCAAGATGGTCATGTTTGTTTGGCCAATTAGTATTCAGTTACATATACAAACCATTCATACCCATTGAGTCAATTTGCCCCCAGAAAGTCTGGGAATGCGAAATCCAATTTTCCAATACGACAATCAGCTGGAAATACGACAATCAGCTGGACACGGAGTTGCTCATGTTTTTTGTCCTTTCCCAAGTGAGATTACTTTAGCATCTTCAAAATGTGACCCACAAACATTGGGATCTAGCCATTGATGACCTCAATCTTACGTTCAAGTTGCGGGTAGCTCAACCCCCACGCAAGAAGTCAGTGATGTCGCGATGATGGTTGAAGGTTGTTCGTTCATGGATTGTGATGATCCCCAATTATTTTGGGCAATGTATACCCAGAAAAACTTATCATTAGCCGTCATTTTTTTTGTGAAATCACCATACCTTTAACGGTTAAAAACAATTTAAAAAAATCAAATGATTGGATGTGTCCGATTTATTCCTATCTATTATTCCTACGAACCCACCAAGCAACTGGGGTTTTCGACACTGTTCAATTGATCGCAAACATGCAGCCGCACACAGCAGCAATATTCTGGATTGTCGCATCCGGGCACAACAAGAAGCTACGAGCATCTCCAGCCGTCTGACTTTGGAGATCTAGATTGATGAATTGGTTTCTTGTGAATTCTGATGCAACCAATTTACAGTATGATCAAAACTGGAAACATCAAATATGATTGTATGAACTTGAAATTACAAGCGTTTAATGATGTTTAATGTCACCAACTTGACATCCAACACAATGATCAATAAGCAAACAAAGTATTTTCGAATTCAATTTCTGCCTTTGAATTGATCCGCCCAACCCAGGAAATCACCCAACCACACACGCACTGCTCCCCGGACACGGCGCCTGGTGTCCTTTAGGAAGTGGAGGGCTCTCTGCCATTGTTCTCCTTCCCACGCATCAACTCAATTTGCTTGCGCCTTTACTCAATACCATGATATATATATATATATATATAGTTATAATGTTACATAACATCAAAGATCTAAAAAACACATCTAACTATATAATTCAAACTAATGTGGCTAAAAGAACTAAAGCGACTAGTGTGGCTAAGAAAATTAATGCAGCTACAATAGCTAATGTAACAAACATAACATAGATACCATATCTAAATTTTGTAGTCTTAACCAGCCTATTTTGCCCCTAAAATACATTTATGATCCACTATAAGTTAAAGGGTTAAGACACTTAAAAATTAATAAATAGCTTTTGCTCAATTACTACAAATCTCAAATTTTGCCAAAATGATCAAACTTTTGCTAATTTTGATCTTTTCAATGTACACCTCAGATAAATTGGAAATTCGATCAATGAAACATGTGTCAATCTCAACTTGAGACATAACTATGTTTTAATTTCAATCCTTTTAATATCTTTGTTGATATTACATAATCATTATCACACGCAATCTGTAATAATTTTATATTTGGGTTACATGATACTAGTGAGGTAGGCAGCAGGTGACGTACTCGAACGGTCCAGGCCATCCAACTCTGAACCCTGCTTCGGAGTCGCAGAAGAGTCCACCTTCCTGTGTATAGGAATGGCCAGGCTTGTCCACTGGCGAGGCAACTCCGCATCTGTAGCAGAAGAGATCTCGCCCCGGGCAGACGGCTGTTCCTGTGAGCGGACAACCTGGCACGGTGTTCCAGCATCGCCAGCAGTTGAAGTGAGCGTTCTGCTCTGGCAACTGATTCTGTCCCTTTTGAGGAAGAACCACAGAGCAACGCGGAGAAGACTGTAATAATCTCCTTTCTTTGGAGCTGAAACCCACACACGGCCAGCAGGCCGTGTGAACTACTTGCAGCATTGGAGGGTCATGCGACTTCGGAATTAAATAACACAGGTCATATTGGATCCCAATTTTGTTGCTTAATCAATCCAAAGATTTTTCCATACGTAAATTTATTAAAATCTAATGATTATGTAATGATCTTATTAATGATTCCGAAAAGTAAAATACCTGTACAATTTTCATCAATGTATGGATTCTCTTATGATTGCTTTATGAACAGTTTATGTTTTTTTGAAGGAAAAACATGTGTTTTCTTATGATTGCGAGAACCGGTCCCTCCCGGGCCCATTGCCAAACAAATATAAATTCAATCAAAAAAAAACGTACATGACAAACCAAAAAAAAACAATCATAAATTTCAGTGTATAGAAAACCTTAGAAAAAAACATGAAAACAAGCCTTTTGGCAGCAGCAAGCTGGCGTTTGCGCATTGGCTGGGGGACAGAAGGGCTGTCAGTACCAACATCAAAGGCACGGGCTGCTAAGTTCTTGTAGGGTGGCGTGACTACATCAGGTTTTGGGGTATAGGCTGCAGAAGTTGCTTCGCCACTCTCAGCTGCATCCCACCACTTTGCAAACTCGGGGTCCTCAAAGTTAGATTCCCAAGCCGACCACTTCCGCATAGTTTGGTCAAACCCATCAAAGAAACCGTCATCGGAATCCTAGCCATGAAATTCATAAATACATGGGAATCAGGATATCCACAAGCAGCTGTGCATTTTTTCCACACAAACATGGTTCAGTGCAGGGCCAAATTAGCCTTTTTCGACGGTGGGCCCTGGTCAAAAACCTGGCAGCTGAAGGGCTGCTTTTTGTCATGGGTTAACATCAAGATTTGCATGGGGACAATTAGANTTAGCCTTTTTCGACGGTGGGCCCTGGTCAAAAACCTGGCAGCTGAAGGGCTGCTTTTTGTCATGGGTTAACATCAAGATTTGCATGGGGACAATTAGAAACAAGTTGGTTTTAAACATGAATGATTGCAATCAGCATCACAGAAACTGCATGATTGA